>JAWPHD010005454.1:0-163326 GCA_037043455.1 Cyrtodaria siliqua | reverse complement strand
CACAATAATTAACTCCAAGCCGTGTCAGACATGAACAATGTAGCCTCTATAACCAGCTAAACAAGTCTACGGTTACAGTTTCTGGAAAACATGTCACCATTCATTGCTCTTTATATGAGGACCCGTATCAAGCCCCTACAAGAAATGACCACAGAGTAATTATGTTATCTTTGATTACTTTTAAATTTACATTAATTATGTTTAGTGCAAGCCCCATCCGAAACCCCAATGTATTACCCCTGGAAGGCATATGCTATTTGCCTTTATGGGCAGTCAAATTGATTAACCCATGAAAGAGCAAATACATGTTGATGACAAAAGAACACAGAGGCAAGGAACTTAACAAGCAATCTTCTTCTTTCCTTCGAACATTTTTGTATGTTCCATTTCATGTTCATGGAGCTGTAAATGAACTATGTTAAAAACAACATGACAAAGTGGTGCTCCCTGTGTGTCATCCATGCAATACGGGCAACAAAAGCGGCCTCACCACTGTACACTGCTAATGCAACCAGTAGAACTAGAAAGCAATAAAATACTATACTGTATCATATGAATATCTCTCTAAATGAAGACACCCCAACTTAGATCTATCACAATATCCAGGGTTCGGGGAGAGTGGGTGTGTTGGTAAGGGAGTGTGGGCAAGGTTGGGGAGTGGGGCAGGGGTTGGAGGGGGCATTTTTTAAGTTTATTCCTAGTGGTAATGAAACAAGCCACAAAACTAATAACAGTTTCTCTCATCAACGGTAAGTAACAGTGATTTGGATATGGTAGGAAGACGGGGAACAGTTGAAAACCGAATGTACGTTTCTGATTGTGAAAGCATATTGTATTTATTCTAAGACAATTATTGCATGATACTAGCCTAATAAGCTACTCGTGTTTTATCTATGTCTATACTGGTTACAAGGGCTAAATGTACGATAATGAACATAGGCAAATACCAATTTGAGGTTTTCGCAAACTGACCAATTTGTGATGCTCTATCTACATATTGAAAGGAAAAACCTATTGTTTGGGGCGCTTGTTTCAGACAAAGGTTTTTCTGCAGATACTCCAGCAATTTAAATAATATGTACATCAGTTATATATCATTAGAACGGGTAATTTTAGTGGTAAATAAATCTACTTTACTTTTGAAAATCGATTAAGAAATAAATATTTTACAGCCAAAATGATTTTTGATGGGGCTTTTCCTATGTAAATTCCTTGTTGGTGGGACAGCAGAAAATTAAGAAATGTCAAATAACTTCAGTAATACTTCATATTTTGCTTTAAAACTTTCAGGTTGTCTTAATTTACTAATATCCAACAATTTAAAACCATTTCATGATAAAAATTCTAAAAAAAAATATTTAAAAAAAAAAATTCATGCAGCAGAATTTTGCATTGAAAATGACCCATCAAAAACAACTTTCGCACATGAAATTTTTATTTCTCAACCGATTTTGAAAAGTAAGGTATTTTTATTTACCACTAAAAATGTCTGTTTCACTGATATACAACTTGTTTAGGTAGTAGATTAATTTTATCTTAAAAGTACAAAAAAACTTTGGCTGAAACAAGCGCCCCAAACAATAATTGGTATTTCCACCATGTACATATTCACTTAAAGCAAAGTCGAGGAATTTACAATGTGGCAAAACTTGCACTGTAACATATTAATAATAACTCTTATTAAAGATTTAAATGGAGGAAATAAGCTGGGGTTCAAACGACATAAAATACATACAACTGAATGAGCTATGAATGATCTGGGGGTGACAAATTAAAAGCTAACAATATGTTTTTGAATGATGATGACTATTTTAACGTGCTCGATTCGTTAGCCGATTACATAAACGACGGTCAATGATTCTTCACTGATATATGCCTATTCCAGTCAAAAATTAAGCATATAGTGTTTATTTAAGGTCTCAAAAATTATATCTCATTACAACTCCCATTCACTTATTATTAGTATACATTTTGTTGGTTTGGAAGGAAGGTAATCTGAGTGCCTTCATCTTCCCCCCCCCCCCCCCCCCCCCCCCCCCCCCCCCCCCCCCCCCCTTCTGGGAATAACTGTTAACAAATTTATATATTTAATTTAAGTTAATTTTTTAAATATATATTTATTTTATTAATATTTTTATGGAACTTCACTTAAACATTGATTTTGTTTTGGAGCTTTATAAACATATTTTTCCCAACTTTATATAAATGTCAGAAATGTAGTCCAATGAGCAAATTGATTGCAAAATTTAGAAAGCAGCTAAAAATCAAATATGCTTTGGGTAGAGCGGCAAAAGCACCAAATGCATTTTGGGTAACTTCTTATTTAATAGTTCAACTTCTAAAAATTCATTCTCTGAAGCTTGTACACAGCACAGAAGCACAATGCTGCACAAAATGGACAATATTTGAGGATCAAGTGTTTAATGATTATGGTACAATGTGGAGAGTGATTGCAAAAAAACATATACTCGGAACACCATGCAGAAGAACAGATGAGGCATATATGAATGAAATGCAGAACCCGTTAAGATGCAAACCTTTTCTTGATGTAACATTTTTCTCATCTGAAAATCACATAAATGTTTTTATATGCAGATGACACTACTATTTATGATGTATTATCAGACAAAACTTCATAATTTTTTTTTTATGTATATACAAATTAACTGAACTGTTCAGAATTAAAAGATATACAAAACCTGCCTTGTTGCAAAATCACCTGAGCAAGTCTGTCTGACAAAGGACATAGAAGTTATCTATGGATAGTTTCTCCTAATTTAAACTAATTTCTAACTTATAAACGACTTTGTATGATCTGGCAAACAAAAAAAAACACCATTTAGCAGAGGACAGCATAATGACGGAAAGGATCTTACGTGAGTGCTCATTTATTAAACAAGTTTGCAAATAATATGATGTGCGGGCTTGTCGAGTTTAATAAATTCAATAAATTAGCGCAAATGTGAGATTATCACAAATCAACTGTGGATCTAATTGCATACTTCAAACCAAAATTGTATGCGCTGCATCAACGTAATACCACTCATGGTTTACCGAAAAATGTGATAAAACAACATTAATATACAACAATTCATCGTACAACTGTATTATCACAAATATTCTCACCTCATCTGATGTAGTCTTGTCCTGCGGTCTCTGCCCCGGGGCGGGGGGAGATCTGGACTGGGGTGGTGTGTGAGGCGGTAGTAAGTCAGGCAACACCCCACTACTAGCACTATGTCGTGGAGACTGTAACCCTGAAAATAAAGATTTCCATCGAAAACTGTGAAATTTCTATTTATTATCCAACAATGTTTTCTTTTTTTTTTTTTTAAAGAACAGAATATTGAAAATGTAAAGCTGTCATATTATAATACTGCAGATTAGTTGCTTTATTACAATCCTTTCAGATGCAGTTTACATCCTCTGCAGATTCACCTTAAATTGTTCTCAGTCAACTGAAAATGAAACAAATATCTGGTGACCAGAACACATGCGTCTGCAAAACACCGCAACTGGCGCACAAAACCTCACACTTTGGTTCTTCTAAATGGTGACAGCAAGCTGATTTTTGATTGGTTATCTTTTTATATATATAAATTAAATCCTTTTTAATATCTAAGTTTAAAAGAAATGACATACCTCCGGCTCCGAGAGCTCCAGGGAACGATGAGTTTGACGCCATCTTTTGTACGTTGGGATGTTTACCGCCATTTCTCTGAATCTCCCGATCTGAGTGTCTGTGACGCTTGGGATCTAGCTCTTCTTGGCCTTTGTTCTGAAAAGATATAGGATGGGAATTATATAATTTGTCCCCAAGTACTAGCATTTTAATCTGAATTATAGCATATAAAAATAATTAATCAAGAAATTAAAGGGGTCTACATCAGGCTTTTTGTAGAAGTATCAAACATTTTGTAGATGGGTGTTCTGCGGAACACATGTGTCGCCTGTCAGCGAGTCAGCATAAAAAGGTTTTTTTGGACCCAGATAAATGACCTTGACTAACTGGCCTTAGTAAATTTTCCTGAAGAAAAAAATGAGTATTTTAACCCATATAAAAGGCGATACAATAAAAACATGATATAAATAACAATATGCAGCTAGCACCACATTTTTCAGGTCTATATTTTGAATGGAACGGGACATAAAACGTTAACCTTGGTGCATAACCCAGGATAGCACATATTACTGTTCAAAATGGATTTCCTTTTAAATAAGCTGTCGTTTTTAAGCTTATTCATCATGAAAACATTTAAGGCAGACCCCTGGACCCCCAAGAAAACCCAGATGTACCCCTTTAAAATGTCAAGTGGGTAAGGTCAATGCAAAGTTAGAAGTGAACATTTTATAAAGAGATAAAAGATTACCAAGAATGATCTGTAAGGGAACTTTTCTTGGATAATATGCACTACTAGATATGCAAAATTCAATTTCAATCAATTAGAATTATGACCACTGACTGGTAACACAATTCAGCCAAGCGATTACATGTATTAAACACTCCTCAGATCATGGACCAATGAAATTCCTTGTTACATTTCATGGCCACCGATTGCTAATAAAATTCAACTAATATGATAACAGGTATTAAACACTCCTCAGATCACGAACCAATGAAATTTTCCAAGATTCCATCAATTCCTGTTACTTTATGACCAATCCTAATATGTGTTAATTGCTTTGAAGTTGAATTCCCTTGAATAAACTGCACTCCCCACACCTCCCCCACTCCTGTATAAACAACCCTGGGGGCATTTATTGTGGGTGGGGGTGAGGTTGGGGTGGGGGCAGCCTTTATAAGGGGGTGGGGAAGCATTTTTACACGGTATTCGTCTTTACAACTAATAAACAGTTTCAATTAACAAAACCTTGATGTCCACAACATTTAAATAAAATGTTCTCACAGTTCTATTTATTTTGTTTGTTGTTACAGCACAGGTAGAATAATTTATTTGATAGGCAATATGCATGCTATTACAGCAGAACCAATGGGCTTCACCTGGTACATCTGGCTTTTTGAAATTTTAATTTGCAGTCTGGTTACTTTAAAATTGCAAGTAAAATTAAAATATCAGATTATGCTTTTCTTTGCTATTTTGTATTTAATTTATATTAGTAGATCTATCATATTTAAAGAATCAGTGCAAATCAAAAGTTTTCTATGTTGATTTAAGAGTGCACTTTCCTAAATATAACTAACTAAAGAAAAGTAAAATCCAGAGAGATTCTGTTTCACAGCTTACATAGTATAGTAGTACATAGTATAGTAGTTTATTCAATAGTTGCAGATATAAGTTTTATTTCTGTTTATGCTACAGGGCCACAGGAGCAATTATTATTGCTTTCACCTGCTAATTGACATGAATTTGCAAAATGACAGCTACTGTAAACAACCATAAATATTCCCGGATTCTGTTACTGTAAAGCAAAGAATGAGAGACTCCCAGAGACCCTAATCTTCATAGCATAACAAATGGTTTCAATCCAAGCCCACAGGATACGAGATAATAGTTCTAACCATATTTGGGGGTAACAAATTGCAACATTTAAAGATACCCAGTTCAACATCATGAAACCCTGACAAACTCAAAAAGGACACCATGGGTGTCCTAAAATAACATACTCAGTTACAAAAGAAAGAGTACACTTTGAAAATTTTACTTTACACCCTATCCTCTTTATCAAGCGACAATCCCTTAATAATTCAACCTATTTAAAAACTTGGTACTAAACATGGCATATTCATTTTGGAATTTGTCAATTTAATACTAAAAAAAATGTATACAATTAAATCTAAACAAAACTCAGTGTACACTTTCTTTTGCAACTGAGTATACTTAAATAAGGCAAGTAAGGAACTAACGTATTATTAAGGCCAGGCTTTCCCACAACTCCTTTCCTCATCTACAAAATTATGTACTTCCATCCAAGGAAGAGACAGAAAGCCGATAACAAACCCAAAAGGACATAAGAAGTTACATATTTCTTAAATAACGCATGTAAAGAATTAACATATTAAGCCAGGCTTTCCCATAACTCTTTCCCTCATCTAGCATATTATGCACTTCCATCCACGGAAGGAAAGCGACAGAAAGCCGATACAAGGACACATTAGCCACTTTCTTTCACGCTGGTGGAAAATTGCTATGGACACATCAGCACAATCCAGACATTAGTGCAGAAAATTGAATTTTCCAAAAAGTTCTAAGATAAATTCTTTCTTAGACACAACACTAACTAATGACCTTTCTGCCAGACTTTTCTCATTCTTCTGTGGCAGTTCATTGATTTAACACTTGTCAAACTGAATTGAATTGGGGTGAGCCAGTGTTTTCATTTAGATGGTTAGTTATTTCACTCAGGAGTGAGGAAACGCAATGTTGCTTCCTTTATACAGTATGCCAAAATACTAAATTAGGTACAATACAGCAATCTTGATTTGTTTTTTTAAACTCGAAGCATCCCGTTAGTTAATTATCTATACAACTTGCATATTTGCAAGTCATTAAATATGCAAGTCATTATTACCGATATGTTAATTAACATATGACCAGCAAGTCATTATTACCAATAGGTTATTTAACATATGACCAGCAATTTAGTTTTTTGATAATGACTTAAGTTCTCATATGTCTCTTTAAAAAGCTTAATATGTTATAGAAGGCTTATCTTAAAGACTGCACTGTTTTATAGTTTAAATGGAGACAATTCACACTTGCAGAATTATTGAGAGAGCCCAAATACACACACAATCTTGGCAATCTTGATTCTATTCATTGAAGGGTTTTAAAAAATTCCTAGAAAGAGTTTCTTTGTTTGTTTGTATGGTGTTTTACGTCATTTTCAACACAGGTAAGGTTATATACGACGGTCGATTTTTTGTGGTGGAGGCAGACCACCCATTTTTTCGGGGTAAAACCAGTACTGTACACCTCCCTCCATCCGTAAGAATCAACACTTCCTCACTTACAAGTCGAGCTCCCGCAGCGGTGAGAGGCGAAGGTTTACAACGCAACGTCGTTAACCATTCGGCCACGGAGACGCTGCCTCTCAGAAAGAGAATTGCATCGCTTAACAGCACATTACTTTTAAGACTACAGAGGGGGTAGGATAAATGCAAATCCAGGAACATTGTCCTACTCTTACTACGGTAACAATTCCAATGATTCTTAACCTGCTTGGAGAAGTACATTCTGATCATATTGTAAGATACCGGTCAAACAGAGACGGGACGTCGGTAGATCATACCGAGATGGGGAGTCCCGGGACCTTTATATTCTTGATCGGCTGTAATGAAGGCTTGGGAATGATACAGTGGCAAGTGACAAACTATTTACAAAAATTTACCTCAGAAAAACATTGGAATTACTTAAAAGATAAAACTGACCAAATTATAAGGTTAAATAGTCACAAGAGATTAGGGTGATTGATGAAATACTTCAGATTGATGGAATACTAAAGATAACTCACATTTGTTTTCAGTACACCAAGATAAACACAACCCAAGTAGGTCACTTATTTGTAAATATTTATGGCCACCGCTGGGTATTTGATTGGGTCAATAATCAAATTTATCATAGGATTTTATCAAAGTTAATGTCCCATTGACTTATTTACGCATAGTTAACAGATGTTTGTGTGACAATGCAAGAAACCCCGTGGCCATTGGTCTCAAGTAAGTACTAACACAGGACTGAGAATATAAAACTGAAGACTTCTGATCTGTAGTTGGAACTAAAGTACCTAATATCCTGTCATAAAGATGATAAAAATCATACAAATGATAGCTGTGCTGTACTCTTACTATGGTTCTTTAATCATTCATATCAAAATACGTGTGATGTACTTCACAACTGTATAGTTGGTTTATACAAACGTAACTCCCACTGCAGTTACCTTGCAACTTATAAAGACCTACCTATTTTACCACACCTTCAATATGTTCAAAGAAACCTTTACTACAGAATCTATGTAACTTAATTATCTATTTCTTTTAATGCTGACCACTTTCAAACCAAACGGAAACCAAAATGATTCCATTGGCAGTTAAATGATGTATAAAAGAAATGAACCTATACATATAAAAGAAACCTTTATTTCAAACAACTACACCCAGCAGACACACAGACTACTGAATACTTTAAAGCTC
Organism: Cyrtodaria siliqua; assembly: GCA_037043455.1. Taxonomy (NCBI): domain Eukaryota; kingdom Metazoa; phylum Mollusca; class Bivalvia; order Adapedonta; family Hiatellidae; genus Cyrtodaria; species Cyrtodaria siliqua. Next base: position 155,174 of record JAWPHD010005454.1, on the reverse strand, counting down.
ACAGCTTCCGACCAAGCCCACCTGATGGCATCAACCAGAGCTCCACAACAACTAAAGTCACAGGAAATGGACAAAGGAAGGGAACAAGTAATTCTAAGGAAGGGAGAACCTGTTTGATTAATGCTAGAGAGATTTTGTTAAAAATGAGAGTTAAACCCACTAATATACTGAGCAGGATCTTGCTTAAAGGCACATCCGGCAATCTTGATTTGTTTAAACAGTCTTAGTTTTTTTTTAACCCTTGGCTTTAACCATAGTACATGTTTGAAGGTAACATCTTCAGCAATCGTTACGTGGTCCGAATATTAACTTTCATACCCCATTCCAACCCTTCTCCAAGAAGCGAAAACGGGGTTGGCCCGGGGTATGAAACAAAACCTTAATTTTGCAGCGAAAGTTTGCGAATTGTAAACTTAAGACCTTTAATTGGTAAATTATAACAGGTTATCACATTTTTACCCCAGAAAAAACATGTTTTTAAACGTGTTTTATTGAAACATGTTTTTAAACGTATTTTATTGTCAAAATATCCATTATAAAATCCTGCTAATATAATCTTTCTCATCGATCGCTTAATGGAATTAAGTCGGGACCACGTAATGTCATATCCCTGTTGTTTTTAGCAAAGACCAGTCACTCGCAGCCAGCAGGTTGATACTAAAGGATGGAGAAATACAAAGAGAAGATGAAGGAGAAATATATTGAGATATGTAGCTTTTCCAATTAGTATCACATTAAATAATCTGTTTGAGAAACACTCTCCATTGGAAAATTCTTATTAATAAGTATTTGAATATAGTTCAAGGCAAACTGTTTTTGAATATTTCTAAATATTGATTATATTGCAACAATAATAATTATGTTTAAACATATATAGATATATTTAGATAATGATATTCTTTTGCTGAAAACTTCAACTTATTACGTTTTATTTAGACATATTCCAGCAGGTTTAAAGTTAAATCATACTATTACTTATTTATATATAGAGGTGCTATTTTACTGCTTTATAACCTTTTCAAGATTGCCAAGTGTCCCTTTAACCTGTAACACCAAGGTTACCAAGTGTCCCTTTAACCTGTAACAGCAAGGTTTATTTGCTTGATGCGTCTGTCCTCCAGGGCATGACATGGAGAGTCTTATTCTGCTTGGATGTAGCTTAAACTGCTTCATCCTTAATGAATGACATTTTCATAATCAATTTCATGTAATTATACCTTCTCATGTGTATGTTTAGCACACATTTTGGATCCAGATAATTAGCTATATAAATAAGTAAAACCAAACATCACAGGGATTGCTTCAGTAAACTTGTTACATAAAATATCGTGACCCCGTGATCAAAGGCAAAAAATAATGTCTTTACATAAATGACATAATTCAAGACTACCCTAATAAACTTATCAAAAAATCAAAAGCATTTTGAGCTACTAAAAATCCTCATTAACTTTGCCTGGTAGATCTATAGCTACCACTAGGGTTGGCGCCCCATTGATTGACATTTCAGAAGAACTGTATCATGTTTGTTGACATAGTCTGAAGGGAAAGACTGGCCCAGTTTTTATTTGCAATCAGAAGCCACAAATTTCAATACTGACCCTAGAGTACTTTGATTTATTAAACATTAAGCATCAGATTTATTTGAAAATCGGAAATCCAGAATGAGGTTGTTGTTGAACCTTTATAGCACCTTGACTCCAGAAGTTTCAAAGTGGGTCTATTTTGAACAATCGGAGATTGGATTCAATAATGAGGTGTTTCAATTACAAAACCGATAAGCATTTTTGCAGAATAGAATCAGTTTTTACTGGAAAATATTTATCTTGAAGGCAGCTTGCATGCTTTAAATAAGCAGTCTCATTTAAAATCCTGTAGAAAAGAATGTTGATCTTCAATAATCTGAACAAAAAGAGAAAAGTGTGAGATTAAACTTAAATGTAGTTCACATTTGTGACTAATTGACTTTCAAGATCAACATGAGTATTTTGACCCTTAACAATCGGAATAAATTGAAAACATTTTGGAAATTCTTCAGTTCCTCAAGTGTGGCCCTAGTAATTTGAATTATTTCCCAATATACAACATAAAAGGTAGCCATAATAGCTGACAGGGCACTCCACATAATCTCTTCTACGTTACATAAATCATCAGTAGTCCACTTGATTCTGCACAACTTCAAATAGAGATGCCCATCTGGTAAGGTTATCAAAAATCTCCAGTAAACAAGGCCACTGTTTGTTTTAGAACTGACCACAGGTTGAGCATTGTATTGAAGTCACCTTTTGACCATTATGGTGGACAAACAAAGGACATATCCTTGGTGATATGCCTCAAAAACACCTATAAACCAGGAGAAACTAAGCAGCAACCAAAACAATTTTGAAAAAAATTATTGGCAAATTTGGAGGACATAGCACGGACTTCTTGACCACAAGTTGGACAGAATAAGTAGACTGATTCCAGTCCTTATGTTTGTTTATAGATAATGGTATAGATAGTGGTATAGATAGTGGTATAGATATGGTATAGATAGTGGTATAGATAGTGGTATAGATAGTGGTATAGATAGAGTGGTATAGATAGTGGTATAGATATGGTATAGATAGTGGTATAGATAGTGGTATAGATAGTGGTATAGATATGGTATAGATAGTGGTATAGATAGTGGTATAGATAGAGTGGTATAGATAGTGGTATAGATAGTGGTATAGATAGTGGTATAGATAGCAGACTTAAGATTTAGGGATAGAAAACATGAACATTTAAAAGCTTAGATCATATTTGATAGAAAGGAGAAATGGTGAAGAGCCGAAAAATTACAATGGAAATGTAAATGAATATTGGACACGACTATCATGTTCTTGATCCCTCTTATTCAGTTTCCACTGGGGGAGTTCAACCTTCGCAACAACAGTTGGCTATTTCTTTGACCCCTAAAGTTTTGCAAACAAGTTGAAAGACGTAACAATAATTACGTGCGCATGTAATTATAAATAGGTAAATATACCCTGGGTATCCCTCTGTGGAACTGAAAACTCCCATCTGCTCTGTTATTCAAAATGTGGAATTCGAATCATTTGTTGGCAGTGTTTGGTTTAGAAATGACCTCAGGTCACACAACAACAAAGTCCAGATGAATTCATTACCACAAACAAAGCCATCAAAGGTGACGAATACCCCTGCTTAAATTCTTAAGTCAAACAAAGGGCCATAATTTTATAATAAATTAGGCAATCAACAATTGTTTGGGAACAACCCATTCCAAACTGAGAAATGCTAGTAATAAAAATGTGTTACTGGATGCAACGTGACAAAAGTGATACGACGTGAAAAAAATGTGTTACGTGACGCGACGGGACGTTACAGATAACGTGATCCTATACAGCTCCCACTTGACTTTGTGAAAGTGGGGTATAACAATATAGGAAAACAAAAACATTGTAGATGAATTGTACTTATATTTCTACATTTAGTTGCATCACATGGATGATGCCTGTTTGGGGTCCCTGATCACAGTACACCCAGGACAGTTACCAGAATTTTGAGTTGGATCCTGTGACAACACCAGATGTAAATGAGGACATGGCTATAACTCTACCTAATGCAGAGTTCATTATTGACCAAAGAACATATAACGGGATATATATTATGGGAATATTTAGAAATATGCAAATGGGAATGGATTGTTATTCCAGAATCTCCATCTTCATTTAAGACAAGACTTAACCATAGATAATATGCCAACATGTTGAGAGACACTTAAAAAAGCCAGTGGAAACAACATCTGATAAAAACCTCCTCAACTGCTAGGCTCTTTAAACCCTGACAATAATAATAAGTGATGCCATGAACAAGGAATCCAGCTTCCTGTTATTTAAAATGTGTTCAAACAAGAAAGTAAAATAACCAAACAATGGGCAAAGTGAGAGACCTATGCCCCATCAACAGTTGGCCAAACCAATACTATGCCAATTAAGTGTCTTTCAATACAGAATCCCCAATGGGAACTGCACACTGAATATCATATTTTTGAGTTCAACTGCCTACTGGAACCAAAAACAAGTTATTAATGTTCAGTAATCCTCTTCATCTCCACTATTATAATTGTATATTACATGTCTGTGATTTGTATAGGAAATAATGGGAATAGAAAACTGTATCTACTCGTTGCTCTACTGCGAAATAATATTTCGCACATTGCTCGATCTTTTCCGTCAGTGGCAAGCGCATTCGTTTCTATATCGCAAGAATCATTCTCACTCAGGAATTATTTCCCGTATCACAACAACAATATTAATTAAACTTATTTGCTGATCACCATTAACCATTCCAACCCGATATGACCTAGGCATTTAAACCAATATTCATTACATCATTTATTTTTGCATTCAAAGCCCGATTGATGTAACATCTGATAAAATATTCCTAAATTGCAAAATCAATTCCTTTCAGACCAGTGTTTGAACAAGAGTCCAAAAAATGAACAACATGAGACCAGTTTAAAAGCTGGTCGATGAAACGACTGATAAAAACTTTCTAAATTGCAAAATCAATATTTATTGGTAATTACTGATTACAGTCTTATCACAGTGCCTGCTAATTTCTACATGAATACACAATGTCACCTGTATTAATTGCCAATAAGGGAACTAAAATTGTTTGTTTTCAGATTGATTTTATCTTCTGCAGTATTTGTACATTACAAGCAGTCACAAGATGTTATCACTGTTCATATATTAATTTGGCATTATTTGATAAAATTACAAGAAATCAATGACATTTTGCACAGAATGCAGACAGGTATGTGGATAGTCAAGTTTACAGGTGAAAAAATGCATTTCCAATTTTTGTATAAAGGAGGTCTTGTTTGACAAATCTTCGTTTCTGAAATACATCTGTAATTCTAGCTGCATTATAATTTAGCCAATATTCAAACCTTACAGAAAACATGTTTAAGACTTAATTCTAATACCTTTCAAAAATCATAATTTAAACTTCCTGAATATGATAATTTTACCTCTGCATGTTTCATTGTAATATTTCTATCTTTGTGATGGCATACGTGCATTTGTATAGCAATAGACAGCATATAATGTGAACTTTACATTTAGAAAGAAGGTCTTAAATTAAGAGTGAAGCTAAAGATAAAGTACACCTCCCTTTAAACATTTAAATAAACATTAAACAAAAAATGCTGAACCTATAATGAAATAAGACAATCTGATATGTCCGCATTGACTCTCACAGTGTGAAATGTCAACGAAAACATACTGTACACATTACCTACTGGTCTCACACTTATTGTGCCATAAGAAAATAATATCAAAGTAATTAAACGGGTCTCTTTCAAACAAGCACCATCTGAAGTGGGATATACAAATTTGACACACATTTGTTTTTACTAGTTTAGAACTTTTACAGAACACAAAGGCAAATAGTGAAAATAGCTATAGTTAAAACTAATAATTGACACACATTAAATTCATAGCTGTTGGTTAAATTATTTTTATTACACAAACATCCATGTGGATTACACAGGCAAAATCATAAGGGTTGTAAAATGTTTATGCAACAAAGATGAATATTTTTAAAGTTATTCAAACAAACATTTTGGCTAAAAATGACACATGGGAGAAAGTCATGGCATTCTTGGGAAATACAACAATAGCCAGCAATGTAATGAAACATTGCCATAAATATGTGGAATTCATCACAGTTTAGTCATTAACTGTCAACACTAAACTAATGAAGCTAAACTTATCAAATGGACTTCAGAAGTATGGCATTGCATAAATCAACAATCATAATCAAGAGCTGAAGTCATGACAAATTAAAAAATATATATGCAAACCAGTCTAATCTGAGTCCACATTAAACAGATGCATTATCCAATAGGGATCATGCTTCTGCATAAACAAGATCAAACCATATTTACACAACTCCCCATCCAAGGTGGGGTAAAGTGTACCATATGTGGTCATTCAAAACAAATGCTAAAACATCCCTAAACATTTAAAATCAAAGGGCAAATACAGGATTTCAGGGACGTAATTATCAATTAACCCTAAGTACCTTTATCAGATTTGCCTTTTGCTCAGGTCTGTTACTGCTTCTACTGCCAGATTTTTAAACAATTAGGTATCATAGTACACTTACTTTCCATATGTTCAACAGACAGATGTCAGAAATGCTGATCTGGATTTAGAAGTAATAATAAATACAGTCAGGTCATGATACTATAAAACAAACACAATATTAGCCTAATGTCATGCAGACCTCATTAATGCTGGCACTGTGGATTTCATGTTTGACTATGAACCTGGAAATCCAGATAATGCCCTGGGCAAGACACTTCCCTTACTAAGCCTCATCCGTTGGCTTAGATAGGGACAGTAAACCAAGCAGTCTCTGTACTGGAGACTTTCCTCCAACGAATAGATTATCAAACTTCATTATTAAGTGAAATAATTGCATATGAACTGCCTTCTTTACACTGCCTGTGTGCAACCTGAATCATCTGGTTTGCCACTTCCCAGAGAGTCTGTTTTAATTCATTTACAACAATGAAACACAATCAAAAACACCTGTATTCACCATAGTGAAGCAAAAACAAAACACCTGTATATCTGTTCAACATACAGTGAGGAAACTCCAACACCTGGCAGGGAATACCAGAGTCCAGCAGGAATCCACAATGTTTACATTACTCAGGAATCCACAATGTTTACATTACTCATCTCCTATAATCCTAAACCATATTTTCTGAACAGACTGAACATCATTTAGGATGATAGCAAAACTATTGTATCTTGTTCTTTATTTATATATCCACCTTCGACCCTCAACATGTTTTTTAAGAAGTCTTGAGTTAAAACAAACTGAAAATGTTCAGATTTAATATATTAATCGAGAGTTAAAGTACATGTCAAAATAAGCCATGTCAACTTTTTTACATATACACATGGCTCAATTTTTGACAAGTTAACCTCCAAATATGTTGTTTTTTTACAATAAACTGAAGATTAGAATGTTGAAACAAAATAGTGGGAAATTACAGGTCATCCTTATATATCAAAACATCTTCAAAATGAGATAATTGCTACTGACAGGGGATCTAAACATCAAAGGAATGTTGTTGTGTTGTTTTTTTTACAAATAAAGGATAATTACATTAAACTTGGCCATTGAACAGAATGAGTAATGTGGGCAAAATGTAAACTTGAATGAAAGAAAATATTTATGAAATGGTCATAAAACTCAATGTATTTGGTTACATTGGATTGGAACAGCAACCTCAGAGAGGGAGGAGATAAAGGAGAAAGTTTCCAATCAGACTGGCCAAACATACAGGCAGAGAGAGGCCTGTAGTCCAATCAGACTGGCCACTGCCAGTGAGTGCAAACATACAGGCAGAGAGAGGCCTGTAGTCCAATCAGACTGGCCACTGCCAGTGAGTGCAAACATACAGGCAGAGAGAGGCCTGTAGTCCAATCAGACTGGCCACTGCCAGTGAGTGCAAACATACAGGCAGAGAGAGGCCTGTAGTCCAATCAGACTGGCCACTGCCAGTGAGTGCAAACATATAGGCAGAGAGAGGCCTGTAGTCCAATCAGACTGGCCACTGCCAGTGAGTGCAAACATACAGGCAGAGAGAGGCCTGTAGTCCAATCAGACTGGCCACTGCCAGTGAGTGCAAACATACAGGCAGAGAGAGGCCTGTAGTCCAATCAGACTGGCCACTGCCAGAGAGTGCAAACATACAGGCAGAGAGAGCCTGTTGTCAAATCAGACTGGCCACTGCCAGTGAGTGCAAACATACAGGCAGAGAGAGGCCTGTAGTCCAATCAGACTGGCCACTGCCAGTGAGTGCAAACATACAGGCAGAGAGAGGCCTGTAGTCCAATCAGACTGGCCACTGCCAGTGAGTGCAAACATACAGGCAGAGAGAGGTCTGTCGTCCAATCAGACTGGCCACTGCCCGTGAGTGCAAACATACAGGCAGAGAGAGGCCTGTAGTCCAATCAGACTGGCCACTGCCAGTGAGTGCAAACATACAGGCAGAGAGAGGCCTGTAGTCCAATCAGACTGGCCACTGCCAGTGAGTGCAAACATACAGGCAGAGAGAGGCCTGTAGCACTGATCCTTAGACTAACGGACAAAACTTGTTTTACCACCCGCTAACAGCTTATGTAATAATTAATGAGGATGATTACTGGATATAAATATCATGTCCTCGACCCCCACTATGGTATTAACCCTTAACCCGTTACATATATATAATGGAGTTCTTACTTTGAATTAAGAACATTACATTTATGTGACAAAGTGGTGGGTAAAATGACTGATCAGCAGCTGGACATTGTAAAACCTGATCAGCCTGCGGGTATAGTCGTGCTTAATGGGTTAAGGGTTAAGTTTCCAATTCACAACACACAATTTGACGCTACCTCCTTAAGGCAATGACAGTTGGCTATTTCTTTGACTCATCACAGAAAAAAACTTCCCCGAGTAACAATAGTGGGAAGGAGGCTTATAGAATAAAGATCACTTTATAGGCAAAAGTTCTTCCATAAGGTGTATTTGATGGTAGTACCAAGTATCTGCCCCACAAAAGGCACTCAGTATGATATCCTCAAAACGGTGCACTGTTATTGCACTGAGCTAATCCATGTGGACAAAATGTATACCCCACCTGAGGGGCGCTTCTGATTTATCAGTGACGATATCACAATCCTTGCTCGATATTTGGTAGAACATTTATATTAAGAAACATAATGCAGCATGTGTGCTATCCTATGGTTAAAGGGCCTCTCTCTTTTCAACTAAAATGCAAGCAATCATCCTGAAAAATGCAGTCTGAGTGAAATTTAAACAAGATGGCGGTTAATTTATTCATCAATTTATTTTAAAAGTTAATGATTTGTGGAACCCGGAAAAAATAATCGGCCAAAACATAAATCCCTTAAGTTACTCACAGGCTGATCTGGGTTTATAATGGACGGCTATAAGGGTTAATGCACATAATGACCAGTGTTTCCGCGAGAACGCGTTTCTTGCGTTTTTGGCGCACTAAAATGATCGGTGACGCGACATAAATCAGCTTGTGCGTTTTTCGTGACGCAATGAAATTGACTAGGCTAGAAATTAAATACCCGTCAAATTATCGTCGTAATACTTTCTTGAAAAGCTTCAAATGTAAGAAATAACGACTGAACTTATTTCTATTTACATCTTGGTCTATATTTAGAACAGGAAAAACGAATACCTGTGCTGTCGTGTTATTGTCATCGTCATATCGATCATATTACATCTTATCATTTCATTTCAATTTACTGTTATTATGCTAATCAGAATTAGGCTTTACTTATGTTTCATTATGTTTTTCTTTTACGGTGATTATAATGCCATCTTTGTGGCCCATGATTGGAAAATAAAGTTATTCATTCTTGGTCTATTTTTAGAACAGGTTAAACTAATGTCTGTACTTTCCGCGTTATTGTCGTCATCATATGTGTGTGGGTCTGAGTCGGTAGACGCTTACATACAAACACTAACAAATAAAAGCGCGTAGATAATCACGATACGGCCGCTAAAATAGCAGACGAACCCAAAATGAAACATAACGCCGGTTAATGGGACACATGGCAATCTTGAATTTTTGAAAACTCGCGGCGTCCCGTTAGTTTTCCTAAATAACATGCATTATTTCAATCATTAATAATAATTATAAGAATAGTATAAACCAAATTAATTTTGTATATTACTGACTTTTGATAATACTGCACAAATAATATATTTCAACATTTGGTAAAATAACATAGAAAATTGAAAACACGGCGTTTTTATTTAATGATATACAAGCCGGTTTAAAGTCAAAATGTTCCTTGATAAATAAGTAGAGACGCTAATATTGATGCTTGATGAAAACATCAAGATTGCCGTGCGTCCCTTTTACTTCCTTTTTTTGCTGACCAATCCACCGAAGAAGATGTCTAATCAACTAATAATGCATGTCTATCTGACATCACATGGTCTATTCATCAAAATGCATGTCCAAAAAATATGACCCTTATATTTACAAAATGACCCCCAGTTAATTCCATAGTGGGTCAAGGATGACCCCTAATTAATTGAGACCTGCAGAAACACTGTAATGACGTATGAAATATTTTTGCAATCTGATCTCTACTATTGCATGAGGTTAAGTTTATTTCTAACAGAAACAAAAATTATTCCAGTTTACTAAAAAACTATAAAATATTTGAAAAAGAAGAAACATTTCAACTGATTAAAAATGGAGTTAGAAAGAACAAAAGAAGACATATTTTTTTTGTAGATGTTTGAACTGTCTTGATGTGTGACCTCGAGATTGCCATGTACCCCTTTAATAGACCCACCAACACTAAAGCTAAACCGACTGTGGACGAAAACACTGACACAAGCTTGAGATAAGTGGTTTATCATGCTATCATTTCTGCATGAAACTTAAAGGCAGATTTAAAGCCAGTTTGATGTGACACAAAAAATATCAAATGTCTGTTTTATTTATATTTCCTTATCTTGATTGCAAACACATTTGTTGAAGAGTGGGATTTCCATATAAATAAGATTGGGAAAAGTAAACAGTCACAGGGTGTCAAAACAGCCAAGCGTTCCATTACTGTATTATTATTTAAATTCATTTGCAACATCTCGATTTGCATCGTCCCTCCCTCCGTCCACGATTGATCACTGACCTAATGGCTTTACCATATCAATATTCCTTGCATAATTATCCTAAATTCCCAATTAGAAGTGGCTGTCACGATTGCATGTAATTCAGGAGTTCCAGAGACTGGTGTACCCTGGGTCATGTCCCACATGACCATGGACAAGATGTCATCAAAAGATAATAATTAAGTCTATTTTATCAAGAAAATATCAATATCTTGTGGCTCCCAGAAAAAAAGATGATTTAAATTTAATGATAGAGAATGTAGTAGCAGAGTGGTTAGGGCTTCTTGTATGGGAAAAATATAAAAAGATTGCAGAACAAACGACCAATTTACAGCCAAGCGGAATTTAGTTTTATTTCAAGTCACATTTTGAAATAACACAATGCCCTCCATCAGGATATGTTGTTGTTAAATGGCTCATGTACACATTATTTTTAGGTTATTTAGGACTGCCTGAGAGAGACCAGGGATGAAACACAGGTATCCAAGAACCTGTCCTACTGTTACTTTCAAATAGATTCCGATACATGGATGGAGTCTCTTACCCAGATAAACATAATAAGTTAAGAGTAATATTTTTTTACCGGAAGAATTGCATTATGGTTAATACCTGGTGGAACCAGAAACTCAAGGGGGATATTAAGTATGAGACGAGGACATGCTTATTAACACAAAGGGATATTCAATCCTAGGATCATCACTCCTCTCCATCCACAGTTGGATTCCTGGTGGAGTCACATCCTGCACGCTTTTTCAAATGCTCTCCCACTGTACCTTATTTGGGCAAGGTCTTGATAAATGAGTATGTCATCCTTCAAAAGGGATGTTAAGTGCATGAAGAGTCATACCCTGTGAACTTTTAACAACTTGCTTAACTTCTGCCTTCCTCAGAAACAATACACCACCCTAGTCACAATAGATCGATAAAAAACAAAAGAGAAGGGCCTTGAAAGTAGCTTAAGCTTAAGAATGCGTTGAACGTGCAAATTGTAACGAATGAGTTATGGGATGGAGGGCTGCTTTAGGTTGAAACTCAATACACAAAAGGCAACATTGGACCACCAGTTTTTATAGAAAATACAGAAAGAAAATACAGAAGAAAGGCAGATCGATCGATAAAGAGAGATGAACAAAAAAAAGTTAAAAGACAGACAGAAAAACAAACAAAAATTACACACATTTACCTCGACTAGTTGGTAGTAGTAGTTATCCACAATTCTGTAATACTGAAACGTGTCCTCAACGCTCACCCCCATCTTCAATGTTCTTGATTCTTCCAAGTTCATGTATTATAACACTTCAGCCACTTTAAATATTAATTATTTAACTCTAATTGGTCACCATCCATTCAATCACATTTTCTTCCTCACTAGTGTTGGCTATTATTATTCACAAACATGTACATTTGTAAGTACAAACACTTGCCTACGCATGAATTAATTTCGAACTTTAATTTTCCTCCTTCTAAATTAGTAATTAATTTGATATAGATAGTTAATTGTTTGTTAAAATATTTAATCTTCAGAGAAAATCCTTTCTATACCCATCATTGTTTACATTCCTCCTCCTGTCAAAGTATTTGACTTATGAAGCACAAACAACTACATACTTTCAGTATACTGTAAAAGGTCACTAGAACAATTTCTCAAGTCATTATTAAATTGTTTCTCATTGAATGATTCAGTCGCTTATTGAAATGCACCAAACAGACCCTGATTATCCCTGCCAGATTGGCAAAATCACCAATCTCAAAACATGTGCATTCTTCAACATCTAATTACTCCGAGTAAGTCAATAACTTAATTGTTTTCGCCTTTTATTTTCTTTTTCTCAATTATCCGATTGATTAATGTTCTTGTCAATTTTGAAAACTTAGTAAACAATTTTCAAACATTTAGTGAACACTTATGCGTTAATACTGTTTTCAATTCCATAAAGTGTTTCTGCATTCTACATGTTCTATACATCACCAATAACATGACACACCAAGCACTGCAAAGGCAATTTGTTGTTAACAGATTTTTGACACTTTTGTAAAGAAGTAAAAAAGATGATGTACTGGCTAAATCAAAGATTGAAATACCATAACTTAGGCATAAATAAAATAAATATTTCTGAACTATCTCTCCCTTAAATCCGGAAATGACTGATGAGCCAGAAACCTTACATTGCAACAACAGAAACTGCTATTTTCCACTGAATAACCGTCGAATAACTGCGGACAGTTTGTCATTCTAGCTCACTGGCTATCAGTATCATCATCCAATATTAAGACCATTAACATCAATAATTAATTGATCTGTGATACAAATCCAGCAGGGATTTATTAATTCTCTGAAAATAAATTCCCTAGATCGACACGGTACTTCCCAACTCACATACAAAACCTCAAACAGCAGGAAAAATCTTCAAAAATCAATTAAAACTCATTAAAATGTTCAATAAACAATCCTTTTATTCTATGGAATTCACATTGATTAAACCTGCCTTAAAATGACATGTTTTAACACAGACAAAAAGACATTTCAAAGCAAGCCTGTTAGGAAACAACACACGGCAAACAATAATGTACCACTCTAAAACTGATGTTAGAGTCAAACAAAACAACTTTCTCGAAAGCAAATTTAAAGATTTTATGGAAAGATTATATTAAATGCAGAACTTGTATCCAGTAAAATGTCCATCCAGTTTTAACAAGTCATACCGAAACTTGTGGAAAAACTATCTGCCAATACAACATTTAAAAGATCAATGAAACTCAGAACATTTCAATTGCATGTCTATAAAATTTGATAAATGCAATAAAGCATATTGCGTGTTGTTGTACATGTGACTAAATCATTCATGTACTTCAGTTTACAGTCTTATCTTGAAAGCAAACTGCTTTATTAAGTCAAAGAATACATATCAGCAGTATCTTCTGAAATATCTCAAAATAATTTTTAAGTCATATCATTAATATGGTTTGAGAAAAAATCCATTCAAAGAAAGGTTGCATGACTTTAGCATTGTATATTTTGTTTAACACGTTCAAAACTGTTATATTGAAAGGCAGGGTCTTCCATTTGCAGTCTCTGATCTGAAAGACTCTGCAGAGATAGGTGATCGAAATGCTACCCCAGGTTTAGATTCACTCCAAAGAAAGACCGTCACCGGCGCCACTGAGTTTCATCGGTGTGTTCTGGAGTGCAACACTTTCCCTTTGCCTCGTCTGTCTGTAAACCAGGCAGTCTCGTGTAGCAGTCTCGTCAATCCTCCGAGCACGTTAAAGATATATATCTATTCATATGAAAGAGTGGGACAGGTTGCTGGATTCCTATAATATATCTTTCCATTCTCCTTGGGGTGGCTTTAAATAACATATACTGTGTTGATGAGCTGAGGTGTTAAACACCATTCATATCTAAAGCATGACTGAACCCATTTGAACACAAGCCCATGTTCCACCAGATTTCACCGAATCAGCAAACATGATCCTAGACCATCCAGAGGCTGAATTTGAGATGGTGTAAAAACGCCAAAATCAATTATGCAGCTGAGCTGGTTAGATGATCTTGTGGGTCTTATTACATCAATCTATCCCATCATTGCTTACAGACAACAAACAGATATTGCATAATCGGACAATTCCAATGTAACACATTTAAAATAGCAAATATCATACTTAGTACAACACCTGCTTTACACTCAGGTAACACTTGTCCAATGGGATTTCTCCAGGAGGAAAAAATGAGTACCAGAAAACCTGCTTCAGAGCCTCCCTCTAGTAAGAGACCACCTGCTTCAGAGACTCAATCTAGTAAGAGATCACCTGCTTCAGAGACTCCCTCTAGTAAGAGATCACCTGCTTCAGAGACTCCCTCTAGTAAGAGACCACCTGCTTCAGAGACTCCCTCTAGTAAGAGACCACCTGCTTCAGAGACTCCCTCTAGTAAGAGACCACCTGCTTCAGAGACTCCCTCTAGTAAGAGACCACCTGCTTCAGAGACTCCCTCTAGTAAGAGACCACCTGCTTCAGAGACTCCCTCTAGTAAGAGACCACCTGCTTCAGAGACTCCCTCTAGTAAGAGACCACCTGCTTCAGAGACTCCCTCTAGTAAGAGACCACCTGCTTCAGAGACTCCCTCTAGTAAGAGACCACCTGCTTCAGAGACTCAATCTAGTAAGAGATCACCTGCTTCAGAGACTCCCTCTAGTAAGAGACCACCTGCTTTAAGCACATGTATGTATGGTTTATCTATATTCGGTAAACCACTGCTGCATGACCCCAAATAAAGTCAACAGTTTGTGTGTGCTTTTAATTAAATGGTTTGTCTGTAATACCGTCTTAAGCCTTAACCCGCTAAGCACGGCTATAATAGACTTTGCTTCCATTGTAAACCCAGATCAGCCGCAGGGTTTACAATGTTCGGCTGTTGATCAGTCATTTCCCCCAAAACACCCCTTAGTCACATAAATGGAATGGTCTTAATTCAAAGAAAGAACAGTCCATTATATATATATCTAGCGGATTAAGGGTTAATATTTATCCCTTCAGTAAGATCGATATGTCACTGGGATTGTCCATCAAAATTCCTGTCATTATATGTATTACCATATCGGTTATTATTTCCATTAGGTAAAACACACTAGACCATTATTCGGACAATTTCAATCCAGTAATAAGAACAGTACACTCCATTTAATCATTGCTATAGTTATCCACTAGATTATATCACTCCAGCATGGTTATCACTTTTTAATCAATCATGATCTGTGCCAGTTCTAAATAGTAAATAATATTCCCGGAAATCTAGAGTCTACAGTGATACTGCTAACTGGAATAAATTAATTTGTTGTAGTGGAGGTTGCAATATTTATTCAGATTTTTAACAGCAGGATACTACAAGAGCTGTCGGAGAACAGCGCAGCTTGACTATTTGATTTTTCAGAAACCAATAAATTAAATAGCTAGTATAAACCATCAGAAAACAAGGCTAAACCAATGTGGGGTTTGGTTGGGAGCGCAATGACCAAAACTACACAGAAATATGTAAAAAAAAAATCGAGTTTTGAATGGGGGGGGGGGGGGGGGGGGGGGGGGGGGGGGGGGGGGGGGGGGGGGGGGGAGAGGCGGGGATGGGTGGTGGGGAGTAGGGAATGGTGTGGTGAGGGCAACATATATGTGTAACAAGCTATTTAAGAATTGTCCAAAACAACACAAAAATATGTAAAAACAAGAGGTCAATCCCTTGCAGCTCTACTGATTGATTTTGATTTCAGGAAGTAGTCGCTACAAACTACAAACTTGTTTTTTGAAAATTTATTTTTAGCCGTGGCGGCCATCTTGAATTTCCGGCCGACCTGATATTTTGCTAGGATCAATTAGACATCAAAAGCAACATTCCTGTGAAGTTCATGAAAATCCGTCAAGTAGTTTCAGAGGAGTAGTCGCTACAAGTTTTCATTATATAATTCTATGTAAACAAAGATGGCCGCTGACAGCCATGTTTAACATCTAATCAAAATGATTTTTGACAAGGACCAACATCATGTCATGCTGATCATTTTAGAAAAAGTCCCATATCAATATCACTTATAGTTTTCAAGAAGTAGTCGCTACAAACTTGAATTTAAAAATCTATTTTTAGCTTTGGCGGCCATCTTGAATTTCCGGCCGACCTGAAATTTTGCTAGGATCAATTAGACATCAAGAGCAACATTTCTGTGAAGTTTCATGAAAATCCGTCAAGTAGTTTCAGAGGAGTAGTCGCTACAAGTTTTCATTATATAACTCTATGTAAACAAAGATGGCCGCTGGCAGCCATGTTTAACGTCAAATCAAAACGATTTTCGACAAGGACCAACATCATGTCATGCTGATCATTTTAGAAAAAGTCCCATATCAATATCACTTATAGTTTTCAAGAAGTAGTCGCTACAAACTTGAATTTAAAAAATCTATTTTTAGCTTTGGTGGCCATCTTGGATTTCACATCAACATGAATTTTTGCTAGGATCAACTAGACTTCATGGGCAACATTTCTGTAAAGTTTTATGAATATCCATCCAGTAGTTTCAGAGGAGTAGTCGCTACAAATAAAAGTTAACGGACAGACGGACGGACGACGGACGCCGCACCACGGCATAAGCTCTGCTGATCTCTGATCAGTAGAGCTAAAAATAAAAAATAGAGTTTTGAGTGGGGTTGGGGGAGAGGAGTGGGGTGTGGAGGGCAACATATATATATGTGTAAGAAGCTAAGTAAGAATTGACCAAAAAAAATAAATATATTAGTGGGGGGAAGGAGCAGTGGGGGGAGGGAGGGGGGGCAGGGAGTGGGGGTGGGTGGGAGGGAGTAACATATGTGTAAAAAGCTATGTGTAAGAATTGACCAAAACGACACACTTTGAACATAATTAAGCAAACCAATATGACATGGGAGAACAATAAAACAATCCAATCAAAAATAGCTAGGTTTGACAAAATTATAAATCATATGTACCATATCCATTAAAAGCAAAGTATTCCCATTGTGTCAGCAATAGACAATATTTGTCAGACCAGCAGGAATGACACACCGATCAAATCATCGTAAAAAGTAAATTGAACCATCTAATTAACTTATGTCTTTTGTCAGTACACTTGAATAGCCTCAATTTTCGGATGACATTTTTCCTATTTCATTGTATAACATGACATCATGTTTATAATTTCAGGTGGGGCGTCCGTGGCCGAGTGGTTAGAGTCTCTGACTTGCAATCACTTGCCCCTCACCGCTGTAGGTTCGATCCCTCAGGGGCCTAGGAATCTTTATGTGAGGAAGCTATCCAGCTGGCTTGCGGAACGTCGGTGGTTCTACCCAGGTGCCCGCCCGTGCACGAAAATTGCCCGGAGGGGCACCTGGGGTCTTCCTCCACCAGTGGAAGCTGGAAAGTCGCCATATGACCTTAGCTGTTGGTGCGACTATAAAATTCAATTCAATTCAATTATAATTTCAGATCATGTTTTTACCATCACCAGCAAGCCTTAAATCAATATACTGCATGGACATCTGACATATCCAAATGTTATATTAATTTGAATATTTTTTTAATGATGAATTTAGGAAAGAGTACTGGGTCACGGCTTGGTACCTTAAACCTTATATTGTAGTCATTAAGTTCTACAAGTATTTCCTATTCTAGATTAAATTATTCCAAATTTATCAGATAAATTTTTCTCTCCGATATTTAACCAATCCTAAATTTATTCTAAAATAATCTGATTCTAGTGTTGTCTGGCCTTCATCATCCTGCAATCTAAAATATCAAACTGGTATCTTGTGCTATATCAATGAGCCTCCTAATGTTTAATTAATGACTCTTGGGTGGGCCCAATGTTTTAAAATTATCCCTTCAATTATATGTCATTTGGATCCCCATCCTTGCAGCCCCAGGTAGGCAAAGCTTGCAATTTTATAATAGTATTTGCAATCCTCTAGGAATAAACAAACTCCTTCAGCAAAATATGACTGCAAATTAAGTCTCCCACACACACATACAAAATTTATATGAGAGCAAAATTGTTACGGAAATGTGAAAATTCCTCCAATGCTCCTAAATTCATTCACACTCATCCGCACCTTGAAACTTTTTTATTTGTGTGTCTGTTCATTATACCAATTCATCTCAAAATATCTAAAACGACAGAAAACTTAAACTGCAATAAGTTAAATCAGCGACTCTCAATTTAAATAATTTGCTAAGTTTTTGTTTTGCTGCAGACGAGATATTTCTTGCTTGCAACACTCATCCCATTATTACAAATCTAAATAATTCAGAACCTCTATAATTATCATCAATATAAACAAATAAGCCAATAAAAATCCCCAGCTGAAATCTAACTTTTTAATACTTCCATTTCTAGGAATCCACGTTTAATTCATTTACCCAAACACCATGCATCACAATAGTTATGTCATTACTTAAAAATGACCCAAACTCTGTTTCACTCCTCAAAATAATATTCATTATTGTAAAAAAATCAATAAAAAATCAATCAGAAATTAATACAGGACAGATCCTTTCAATAAAATCACTCACTATTATTACTGCCAAAAAAACAAACACTATCTTTTAGTCCAACTCCTCATCCGGTTGTTACAGTCCATTCAATCCCATGTCATCAATACAACAGATATTATAGATGATCCTGATATTATACCACCAGTGGAAAAAAACACACTGCAATAGCATTCAGCTGTGTACACAAGGCCATGCAACTATCCAACTAAGCTATTAGAGAGAAAAGATAGGGCAGAATCAATACAATGTCCAATACCAAGGATAATGGGGCTATCTACCATGGCTGTATGTATACCTTGTCCAATACTTCACAAATGCCTGTAGAAGTCGTCCGAACACCGAGCAACTATCTTCCCCGTGAGTAACTATCTTCCCCGTCCGATTCTTTTTTGGTCTGTTCATTTATTGCCAGATTCAAGAGGTTTTCATGGACAACGAGAATCCATTCATTGTGGGCTTTTTATTTTATCAGCACTTTTGCAGAAAATGACTTTGATCATTGACAGCTTGTCAACTCATTATTTACGCTATTAGAAGGTGCTCCCAGATGATCTCCTAATAAGAATGGAGTTTTATGTAATATTTAGCACATTTTAGGCAATATGTGACGGTCGATTTGTTGGTGGTAGAGGTAAACCACCCAAGTTTTCAAGGGTAGAACCAATACTGTATACCTCCTCCTTCCGAAAGAATCAACACTTTCTCACTTGACAAGTTGAGCTCCCAGTGAGAACCTGCAGTGCTGAGAGGGTACAGCCACTTCCATGGAGGGAACAGCCACTTCCGCGGAGGGTACAGCCACTTCACAGAGGGTATAGCCACTTCCACTTAGGGTACAGCCACTTCCACGGAGGGTACAGCCACTTCCACGGAGGGTACAGCCACTTCACGGAAGGTACAGCCAATTCACGGAGGGTACAGCCACTTCACGGAGGGTACAGCCAATTCACGGAGGGTACAGCCACTTCCACGGAGGGTACAGCCACTTCACGGAGGGTACAGCCACTTCTCGGAGGGTACAGCCACTTTCAAGGAGGGTACAGCCACTTCACGGAAGGTACAGCCACTTCCATGGAGGGTACAGCCACTTCCAAGGAGGGTACAGCCACTTCACGGAGGGTACAGCCACTTCACGGAGGGTACAGCCACTTCCATGGAGGGTACAGCCACTTCACGGAGGGTACAGCCACTTCCGCGGAG
Source organism: Cyrtodaria siliqua (assembly GCA_037043455.1). Classification (NCBI taxonomy): domain Eukaryota; kingdom Metazoa; phylum Mollusca; class Bivalvia; order Adapedonta; family Hiatellidae; genus Cyrtodaria; species Cyrtodaria siliqua. The sequence continues at coordinate 135,214 of JAWPHD010005454.1, read as the reverse complement.
GGTACAGCCACTTCACGGAGGGTACAGCCACTTCACGGAGGGTACAGCCAATTCACGGAGGGTACAGCCAATTCACGGAGGATACAGCCACTTCATGAGGGTACAGCCACTTCACGGAGGGTACAGCCACTTCCACGGAGGGTACAGCCACGTACTTCACGGAGGGTACAGCCACTTCCATGGAGGGTACCGCCACTTCACTGAGGGTACAGCCAATTCACGGAGGGTACAGCCAATTCACGGAGGATACAGCAACTTCATGGAGGGTACAGCCACTTCACGGAGGGTACTGCCACTTCCAAGAAGATGTAGAGAATACGGAGCAATCCAGGACATCGAATAGATTCCATGCTCGGAGATCAGACTCAAGTACATTGAAATGCAAGGTTTAAAGGCCAGGGTTGAGCATAAAAAAAAAATGGCCCCAGAGAAACTTTTTATTGCATTATGCTGCTCAGAGATGTTTAATCACAAATTTTCTAAATAACAAAGCATTTTTAAACCATAAAACTTGGCATGTAAATACATTAAACATTACTCTATACAGATATATCAAAATAATTATATAATGTATTTATTTTCCATACTTTCTAGAACAAAACTTTTATTCCTAACGGCCAATTTTGAATTTGGTGCATCTATTAATAGCTGTACCTGTAAAAATAAGATCAGTGATTGGTCAGAGTGCTGAAACCGAAGCAGCCGAGATACTAACTGGCTACAGTGTATGGTAAACTCTACATAACGCTGGCATTTAAATCCCTTTAGGACAGACAAAGTGTAAGTGACATGCTCAAAGTCACCTGCAAACATTTTGATTATGAGGTATGCATTCTACCACTAAACCATGATGCCCCACAAGTAATATATTTTACACTGTTTGTAAAGGGTACGAAAACTCCACGTCTCCGCTCGCTCATTGATGCAAGATGAGTAGAAATTCAGATCAATTTTTTATCAATTTACCAATTTGACCATTTTAATATTAAATAGGACAAGTAACTCAGAGATAATTTTTTCTCCCCTGGTGTGAGATGCCAATTTGTATTGGCCATGTACGGAATTAATTTGAGAACAATTTTGGTGTCCATGTCATTGGTAGCAGCATTTTATACAATGTTTTTACCAACGACACAAGCACAACACATTTCTATATACTTGATGCTCAATTAAACGTCAGTCTTTTCCTGAGCAGGAGGTTATCGTTTTTTTCATTTTTGATAATTTCTATCAGAGGTTAGCCCCTATATTCTAGCAATGCAATGGAACAAACAACTCAACTATCAAGGATATTTATGTAACAATTTTCCATAAACTAAGTTATCAAGATAATATTATATTCCTATACTGTTTTAATGATATAAAACCATACAGAAGTGTTTCCCTCTGAATTATTTATTGTCCATTAATTGTGGAAGGAAGAAGACATACAAGTTTGCTGGAATCTGTCAAGCCTCCCGCCAACTCTAAGAAGCCCTGACAGCAGGTGGTAACCACATCTCATAACCACTCACTGATGCAGTAAAAAACACAATTCAGTTGATGTAACTACAAAAACAATTAAACATACTGCAGTCTCCAATTAGGTGAATCCAACTTCAGAAGAAATGGATATAGTAGATTTTTCCCTGAAATAATCTAACCACAACTTAAACTGAGTATGCCATCTAAGCTGCATTGTAAACAATTAACAGAAACACTAAACCACAATGCAGGTTGAATTTCTCACAAAAACATAATAGACTGTAAATGCAGGCTGAAATTTTTCCAGTATTTTTTCTGAAGAGGTAGTACAAGCTGTACACTTTATCCAGGTGAAAATATTCTCGAAGTTTCCCATTTATTACAGAAACTGTGACAGAGAACAATTGATTTGGATTTTACTGTCACACCAACAACTAAGGTTATATGGTGACTTTCCCAGCTTCAATTGGTGGAAGAAGACCCCAGGCATCCCTCTGGGCAACTTTCGTTCACGGGCGGGCACGTGGGTAGAACCATCGACGTTCCGCAAGCCAGCTGGATAGCTTCCTCACACAAACATTCCTAGGCCCATGAGGGATTGAACAAATAGCGATGAGCGGCAGGTGATTTCAAGTCAGACATTTTAACCACTCAGCCATGTAGACACCCCGTAACAGAGAACAAACACAATCTATAATGCACAACAGAATCCTCTAATTACAAATTTCTAAATACATTTGCAATACAAATGTGTTATATTGTGATGACCTTGAGCTCTTCAAACCAGACCACATTTTTAAATATACATAAAACCTTTCAGCCCCAAATTATTTGTATGGCCCAAAATTACTATTATATAATTTCGCTTTCCAATACACAATCACACCACAAACATCTTAATACACCTATATTATCCTTCTCCTATTATTTCTAAAAGAAAACAACCTTTGTTTTACCCATGTTAAATCTCCGTGCCTGAATCAATTAAGAAAATAAACATTGACATACTTTTCATATCCAATTTCACAAACGGGTTGTAGTCAATTAAGTAACTGGTCGAGTAAGCCAATCTTGCATAATTTCTTTTTTACTTCCAATCTTCATGAATTTGCTACAATTGAATAATACTTCAACACATTACACAAGATGCATACATGTATATTAAACCGTGTACATCCAAAGTGAAAGTAGAAAGAACACCTACAACCACATGTACACCAATGAATACAAACTGAAAGTGTACAGCCACTCATTCACACCAATACACTCTCTATACTACTTTAACCAATCAACCAATCAGGTAGCAGCTAGCTACCAGTCATGACCTCTACTTGAGGTTAACTAGAAGTCTGTAGAGATGTCAGGGAGTATTGTTGATGAGCTGTACAAAGTGTTGGAAGTGTTCACAGGTCTTTGTCATGTCACAATAGGACCACCAGCATGATCACTAATTCACCACACTCCTCCCCTTGTTCATAAAAAATAATTTAGAAAGGACAAATTCCAAATTACCCTTTCTGGATATAACAGCTGAAATCACTAGTTCAAATTGATGTCAATTATAAAGGCACTGTGTCCCAATTACTCATTTTTGTAATTCTAAATATTTCTAGTACCTGCCGATGGATTTTATAGATACAAAACTCTGTTGGCAACGCAACACTATTTTATCATCTTTGTATGCTTTTGAATATGCATCTAAAAGATAGTTGATTAAAACGAGTCATTTGGGATCAATGCAGTTTTTGCATGTTTCTCACGAAGATTGAAGATTTAGATACATATCTGCCAAAAATGATGCAATAAGCATCCCGTCTCTGTACCGTTTTATTATATTTACAAATAGGTAACTTCTAACTTAATGATGATGGTGCTTAAGTGATGATCGTTACAGTTGGTGGTGATGGTGGTGATGATGATAATGAGGACGTTGATCAAGATGATAAAGGCTGGTTATGGTAGTGGAAAGGAAGGTGAAGGTGTTACTGATGCTGAAACTGCTACTGATGATGATGAGGGGATGCTAATGAATGGTGAATATGATAATTATGATGCTGATGAAGGTGGTGAGGTGAATGTAATCATAATGAAAATGCTGATGCTGATGACAATGACAAAGATAATGATAATGGCAATGTTTGAAGCTTGAAATATGATCAAACAATCCCAGAATGAAAACACAACCCACATATCCAACAGGGAAACACGATACAACAATAAGGGCTCTATTTTTTTAAAGACTCTCCCAGACAGTCAGAATGAGAAGATATGTAACAATGGAATCCAGAATCAATGATCTCTTATTCGGAGTAGTTTTACATTAATATTTAGATTTTTTACAGGTTCTCTCTGAGATAATGGTCATTTAGAGCTTCTCTGTGAGAGAGTGGTCATTTAAAGCTTTTCTCTGAGATAATGGTCATTTAGAGCCATTCTGTGAGAGAGTGGCATTTACAGCCTCTCTCTGAGAATATGGTCATTTAGAGCCATTCTGTGAGAGAGTGGCATTTACAGCCTCTCTCTGAGAATATGGTCATTTAGAGTCATTTTGTGAGAGAGTGTGTGGATAGATTAATTGCTAGGATGACTTTACTCCAATGTGTAATTCCACTGGATGTTGCCCCTAAAGCAATGAGATACAAGTAAATAAAGAAGATCAGACACAAAGTCACTGTTTTACGGTGAAACAACTATCAGACTGGTTAAATTAGCACCATTAAAGCAGCTTACAGACTCCTTGTAGTACAAGTCAAATTTGGTTATTGTAGCTGCCATCATCACCATTGTCATCGTCATCATCATCATCATACTCCCCATAATTATCATCATCAACATCAGCATCAGCATCACATAATCATCATCATCATCCTCATACAATTTATGGCCATCAATGTTGAAATACAATTAATGACCATCAATGTTGAAATACAATTAATGGTCATCAATGTTGAAATACAATTAATGGCCATCAGTGTTGAAATACAATTAACAGCCATCAGTGTTGAAATAAAGTAATGGCCATCACTCTTGAAAGACAATAAATGTTCATCAATATTGAAATACAATTAATGACCATCAATGTTGAAAAACAATTAATGACCATCAATACTGAAATACAATTAATGACCATCAATGTCGATATACAATTAATGGTCATCAATACTGAAATACAATTATGACCATCAATGTTGAAATACAATTAATGGTCATCAATGTTGAAATACAATTAATGGCCATCACTGTTGAAATACAATTAACAGCCATCAGTGCTGAAATAAAGTAATGGCCATCACTGTTGAAAGACAATAAATGTTCATCAATACTGAAATACAATTAATGACTATCAATGTTGAAATACAATTAATGGCCATCAATATTGAAATACAATTAATGACCATCAATGTCGATATACAATTAATGACCATCACTGTTGATATTCAATTAATGGCCATCCCTGTTGAAATACAATTAATAGCCATCAATGTTGAAATAAATTAATTGCCATTACTGTTGAGAGACAATAAATGTTCATCAATATTGAAATACAAGTAATGGTCATCAAAGTCGAAATACAATTAATGGCCATCAATGCTGAAATACAATTAATGGCCATTAATGCTGAAATACAATTAATGGTCATGAACATATGAATTGGAATACAATCAATTGTCAAAGCCAGCTTTATGATCTATGAGCAAGCACTGAAGTCTGGAACAAATTGTTATTCTAGGGCCAATAAGGAACAGTTGTGCAAAGCATAGGAGGACATCAAAATTCAATCAAGTAATGATACAGAACACTATTAAATTAACTAGCGATATATATGGACAAAAAGTCTACCATGTTACTTTAACGCAGGAGTACGTGTATAAGTATTTATTATTGGCAAATAACTACATGAATATAGTCACGTAAACAGGGGAATTTCATTTCCTGCCACATGACAAAATAGTCTTAAATAACTTGATCAATAATTATGCGTGTGAAAGGGAGCTGAAGTTGATACAACTTTAGAGAACTCCCAGGAGAAGACATTAACTTAATTTTTGTTTTGACTATCGGAAAACAGCAGGAACATTGAATGTTGTTGAGTTGAAATGGGTTTTAAAGTGCACCAACAAAAAAAGGTTATATGGCACCAATTAGGAAGGGGGAGGGTTTGTTTTACCCGTCTACCTGGATATTAAGTTTGCCCAGAAACCACACGGGGCTACAGGTCCTTGTGATCTATCCATTTTCTATGGAGTTTGTGGGAATCCTTAAATGTGATCCTTTCATCATAATGTGTGTAACTGATTGAAACTCCTGGGGATATCTGAGGCGTTAATAAGTGTTAGGCTTAGTAATCACTTGGTCATCGACACCGATCTCTGAAGGTTGGCTTAGGTGGCCGAAAAGTTATGATGTCGTTATTTACTAGACAAAGTCGTCATTCTTGTTTTCTGAAGGATGCTGATTCGTCTCTTCTAGAAGGGCTTAATTCTCTGCACCTTTTTATATAATAATTATAAATATATCAGCAAATTTCTGTTCTGTCAACTTATTAAAGTATCCTTCCAGAAAATACGCAAAATGAATTCATTTATAACTTCCCTGGCAAATTTACTCATACACTTTCATCTTATAAAGTATTTACTTCATTTCCATTAGTTATGACCAAAAAAACCATGGTGCTTCCCTTTGAAACTCATTTATTTTTCATTACTTTGTTGCATAAACTCCATTACATATAACATGCAGTCATCTGTGCATTAACTAGACTATTATTACACTCCGACATCACACAGAGCTCAGGGGGCGCTTTACTAGATGGACCTTGCTAAATTAAATTTCAAGGCTCCTTTGAAATTTGCGAAATATAATTATTTTAAAAGCTACTGCTTGCTATAAAGGCTGAAAGCATTGTGACAAAGATAATGCCATTATCTAATCTCACCCATAATGCATCGGTGACTCAGTGGGTAATAATGCCATCAACTATAATCTCACTCATATTGCATCCGTGACTCAGTGGGTAATAATGCCATCAACTATAATCTCACTCATATTGCATCGGTGACTCAGTGGGTAATAATGCCATCAACTATAATCTCACTCATAATGTATCGGTGACTCAGTGGGTAATAATGCCATCAACTATAATCTCACTCATAATGTATCGGTGACTCAGGGGGTAATAATGCCATCAACTATAATCTCACTCATAATGTATCGGTGACTCAGTGGGTAATAATGCCATCAACTAATCTCACTCATAATGTATTGGTGACTCAGGGGGTAATAATGCCATCAACTAATCTCACTCATAATGTATCAGTGACTCAGTGGGTAATAATGCCATCAACTAATCTCACTCATAATGTATCAGTGACTCAGTGGGTAATAATGCCATCAACTAATCTCACTCATAATGTATTGGTGACTCAGTGGGTATTAATGCCATCAACTAATCTCACTCATAATGTATCGGTGACTCAGTGGGTAATAATGCCATCAACTAATCTCACTCATAATGTATTGGTGACTCAGTGGGTAATAATGCCATCAACTAATCTCACTCATAATGTATCGGTGACTCAGTGGGTAATAATGCCATCAACTAATCTCACTCATAATGTATTGGTGACTCAGGGGGTAATAATGCCATCAACTAATCTCACTCATAATGTATCAGTGACTCAGTGGGTAAAAATGCCATCAACTAATCTCTCATAATGCATCGGTGACTCAGTGGGTAATAATGCTATCAACTAATCTCACTCATAATGCATCTGTGACTCAGTGGGTAATAATGCCATCAACTAATCTCACTCATAATGTATTGGTGACTCAGGGGGTAATAATGCCATCAACTAATCTCACTCATAATGTATCAGTGACTCAGTGGGTAATAATGCCATCAACTAATCTCACTCATAATGCATCGGTGACTCAGTGGGTAATAATGCTATCAACTAATCTCACTCATAATGCATCTGTGACTCAGTGGGTAATAATGCCATCAACTAATCTCACTCATAATGTATTGGTGACTCAGGGGGTAATAATGCCATCAACTAATTTCCTCATTATGTATCAGTGACTCAGTGGGTAATAATGCCATCAACTAATCTCACTCATAATGCATCGGTCACTCATAATGTATCGGTGACTCAGTGGGTAATAATGTATCGGTGACTCAGTGGGTAATAATGCCATCAACTAATCTCACTCATAATGCATTGGTGACTCAGTGGGTGATAATGCCATCAACTAATCTCACTCATAATGTATCGGTGACTCAGTGGGTCATGGTATTGCGCTTTAGAGCTACAGACCTCTGCCTTGTGGGGGGTTCACTCCCTGGCGGAGCCATGCCTGATGGGAAACTTCATCTTTAATTTCAGCTTCTTCTAAGGGTATAAAACTTTGTATTAACAGATGGAAAAAAACATTTTATTTAATTTCACTCATAATGTGGGAATATTATCATGCTCAAGATATCAAATTATTCACATATAAATATCCCCTTTCAGAGGAACATCAACAGCAGAGTTACTCTGAGGAATCATTTTTGAATAAACTGATAAACACAGATAAATTCATGAAATCCATGCAAAAACAATATATTACGATAATGTACCTTTTAACTTATCTTATTGGTGGCAATAAAATGTAATGCCTTATCTCAATTATCTACATATTTTACAAGAAAATCAAATTCTCCTACCACAGAGTTATCAGGAATACTTTTTGAACAAACTAACGAACACAGATAGTGCCATGAATTGAATGTTGTTAAACAGCTCATCAACACAAGTTATTCTCAGCTGTTCCAGAGAGAGGGGAAGAATACATAATAATCTGGGACCTGCCCTATTTTTACTAACTAAGAGATTTCTATGGTTCTGAGGATAGACTGATACACAGGACCACCCATTTTATGTCCTCATCAAACAGATGGGAACAATTTATGAAATCAATGAAAACCAATGAGTTAATTTACCTTTTATCTAATTGGTGGCAACATACAAGGGTGAATATGAAACTTAGTTGAAAACAATATAATTATATAAACAACGATATTCATGGTTTCATTTTGACCTATTAAAATGCCTGGATAGATCTCAACTGTCTATTCATTTAACATGAAAATCCATATTTAAATTCTCTACTACCCGTTACACATGATACTAGATTCAACACCAACATTCACCAATCGTAAATTCTCCATTCTGATTGACCATCTAAATTTATTGGCAACAATGAGCTGTGTTGGTTTACATGTTTGTCCATTACAAAGACCCTCAACCATTAATTGCAGCCAAGTTATTACCCTCTTCAGACCAGTCAAAGGCACCGTTTGTCACATATTGGGCTCGATTACACGCGCCAACCCGTTTAATTGACTTTGATAGCCCGTTTTATGTAAATACTACAACATGAACAGGACAGACATTACAAACAATTTGGGCACATGTTTGTACTTGACTAGAGTCAATTTTATGAAGTCAGATAGAGGTAGTTTGGCAAGTTCAACTGTGCACATCACAATAGGATAGACAATGATTTGTTCTAATGTTGATGATGATGATGATGATTTTATTGATGAAGATGACAACAATGTTGATGATAACATTAGATGATAATGATAATTTCATTGATAAACATACTGGTGATGATGATGGTGATGATGAAATACTTATGAAGAACATTTATAATAATCCTGATCACAATGTTTTTGATGAAGATGATGATAATGACCCCAATGATGCTGAAAAAAATAATGATGATGATTTTATTATATTTATGAACATAATGACAATGTTGATGACAATGATGATAATGTTAATGATGACAACTGTGATGATGGCAATGATGATGATATGTTACTAATGAAGATCATGATGTAAAATGATGCTAATAACAACAATGATGCTGAAAATGATGTTATTAATGATATTATTGATAAGATGATGAAGATGATGATGATGGTGGTAATGATGATAAAGTTGATGATGATGGTGGTAATGATGAAGATGATGATGATGGTGGTAATGATGATGATGATGATGATGGTAATGACGATGAAGATGATGATGATGATGGTAATGATGATGAAGATGGTAATGATGATGAAGATGATGATGGTGGTGGTAATGATGATGAAGATGATGATGGTGGTGGTAATGATGATGATGAAGGTGATGATGATGGTGGTAATGATGATTAAGATGATGATGACGGTGGTAATGAGGATGATGATGATGGTGGTAATGATGATGATGAAGATGATGATGAAGATGGTGGTAATGATGATGAAGATGATGGTGGTAATGATGAAGATGATGATGATGGCGGTAATAATGATGATGAAGATGGTGGTAATGATGATGAAGATGGTGGTGGTAATGATGAAGATGATGATGATGGCGGTAATAATGATGATGGAGATGATGATGGTGGTAATAATGATGATGATGGTAATAATGATGATGAAGATGATGGTGGTAATAATGATGATGGAGATGATGATGGTGGTAATGATGATGATGATGGTAATAATGGAAGATGATGGTGGTAATAATGATGATGAATATGATGATGGTGGTGGTAATGATGATGACGGTGATGATGGTGGTAATAATGATGATGAAGATGATGGTGGTGGTAATAATGATGATGATGATGATGGTGGTAATAATGATGATGAAGATGATGGTGGTGGTAATAATGATGATGAAGATGATGATGATGATGGTGGTGGTAATGATGATGAAGATGATGGTGGTGGTAATGATGATGAAGATGATGATGGTGGTAATAATGATGATGAAGATGATGATGATGATGGTGGTGGTAATGATGATGATGATGGTGGTGGTAATAATGATGATGATGATGATGATGGTGGTAATAATGATGATGAAGATGATGATGATGGTGGTAATGATGATGAAGGTGATGATGGTGGTAATGATAATGAAGATGATGATGATGATGGTGTTGGTAATGATGGAAGTGCTCTCTTGATGTAGTTTAATAATATTTAACTTCCGGTACATAACCATCCATTTATATCAATGTTTTATTCTTTTTTTAATTTTTACTTGATCCTGAACATAGTATTGAATAAAGGAGGAAAAACCAAAATTGATGAAAATGTAAATGCTTTGATAGATCATGAAAATAGTTTGTGACCTTCTGTGTCCTGGAACTACTCCTGATGATGATGCTGATGTCAGTGGAACTGAAGTTGAATGAAATCCTTAAATTAAAGTATGAAGTTCCGACTCCATTGAGAATATTAAGGCTGATGCAGACTCACTTTAAAATTATGTGTTAGATAGATTCCCATGGGACACAGCTATAGGCGAGTGCTGACACCTTTGTGAAATAAGTTCATAAATGTTTAAGTTTATTCAGTACAAATTGTCTTATTTGAAATTGTCTTCCACATATCTTGACAACATCGACAGGAATATGACTAATCTAGATAAAGGTTTTTCATTTCAATTTCATTATTTCTTTTTTCCCCACTCTCTTCCTGAAATAAAGCCACTTTTCCGTTTGTCACTTCATTATTAATCCTTATAATTCAACATCCTAGTAGGAAATGATCTTTACTTAATTTAATGACATAAAATAATGATGTGTTCCAATTGTCCAACTTCAAGCGTTTGTTGCATGCAAATTTGTTTCCATTTTTTTTTTTAATTCTGTGACAATTCTGTCCTAGATTACTACATTTCATCTGTTTTCAGAACTTTCTAATACTTCAAAAGGATGGCTGCAGTCAGCATGCCAAGTTTGTTGATTGCCAAGGCTCGTAATTGACCTACTGACCTACATATGAATGAGTAGCCTCAGTGGATAAGGCCTTGAATTTAGAGCTACAGACCTCTGCCCGTGTGGGATCGCTTTCTTGAAAAACTTCAACCATCTCGTCTTCCTGTGAGGTTGCTCTCCCCACATGTCAATGGGACATAAAAGTCTGCTTAATTTAATTTCATCAAAATGTACAGCAATTGTCTATATGTATAAATACTGAAGACTGCAGTACAAAGATATAACTCCTTAGAAACTGAGTTTAATGCAAAAGATAGGCCTCCATACCATGGAATCTCAAAAATGTACAATTTAATAGAAGACATTTAACTTTCATCATGTAACAAAACAAAGATTGTCTTGTGATAAAAAAGCTTCTTTCAAAACTTAGCAATAATTATTGTGAGCATCATAACTCTTCACCATCGGCACACTGTAATTATGTTTTCAATGCAAATGATCAGTTACTAAATTACCCTCTAAGTTTCCCTCAGCCATTTACACACAAAAAAGACAGAATAACAATGTAGGATGTGCACTGACTGAAGTGACAAGTAGTGGAATGATGATAAAGAAAGAAAAAAAGGCGCACGTCGCCATCTCCGTCATTACCCAGGGTAATTGTATTATTACTATTCTTGTATGGTCAGCACCTGCTACTTTTCATATAACTTTGATTTGTGGAGGGATTTCAGAGATATAGTTTTATGGTTGCTAGACAGTGACAAAAAATACACAAGTCGCAAGCCATGGTGCAGTCTTATAATTACACCAAATAATCATTAACATATATTATGATTGTCCACATTTGTAATTATTATTATTTAATTTTTAAATTCACCTGTTTGTCCGCTGCGTTGACTGAGATACCGAGCACCTGTAAGAAAGTTCAGTCTAGTACTGTCGGTACAGTACAAGTCACAGAAAAGTTACATATCAAAATAATAGTTGATCAAATTTGATGATCAAATTAAGATTAGATGGTCAAATAAGATGTTTTTATTGAAAAATTATCAGACATACAAAAACGTCGGCCTGCCAGCTATAAGTGTCTCACCTACATTGCTTTGAAGAAATGGAATGTTAGAGGAAAAAAGGGCCATAACTTTGCTATAACGTTAAACAGAGTTCTGGAACCTGTGTGTGTGTGTGCATGTGTGAGAGAGGGCTGGATGAAACAGAAAACACAGGCAAAGTTTAAATGAATAACTTTAACATAAACGATGCTGTCGTCGTCGTCAGAGCTACCAGAAATATAACTGTAGATAAGCTTTTAAGCAAAATGGTTTAAAAATACTTTTTCTGCTTTGATAACAAATTCGTAAGTTTATCTAATGTCTCAGAAATTCTGAGCTTCTGAGACACTTTCCAATCATCCCAGCCTCTCTCAGCAATAAATGTAAATTTCTATCAATGTTGTCACAAATTCAGATCTTCACACCCTTTTCTATCTACTTAATTGCTTCAACTCTGGCATATAACCATGACAACCATTGGATACAATTTGTGACACATTATGAATGTACCACTGGTTCTGCCAGAAGAAAACTGTTAATGGAAACTTTCTTGAAAATGACATTCAAACAATTTGCCATTTGCCTACAATTTATTACAATATCACGCTAAGCTATAGCTGTGTGTGACAATCCAGTGGCACGCAAGCAATTAAAACAGGACTCAGGTTCTAAATTCTCTGCAGGGTTGTGATTCAGATCTGTGATCAATACTAATATAAAGATTGCTGAAATAATATGATTTCACACCCTTGCAGTATTTTATGCCATGGTTGCAGTCTTATTATATTTTTTTTAAACATTCTTAATTAAGGTCTGGCTGTTTTCTGTTGACTGTTTTCTGTTGGCTGTTTTCACTATCAGCCAAACAAGCTCTAATAGGTCAGGCTAATCAGCTGAGATGACGAGATTCAAAGGACTGCTGTACTTGTCTGCTGCTTAATACCCTATATTCGTTCAATATATGCACATCATACTAAGCCCCACCCCACCATTGGCCTTGACCAAAGGTACAAAGCAATTGGAAGCCCTTCTGGCCAGTAGAAGGAGTGTTGACAGATTAAAACATTGAATTAATAGACATGCATAGATTAGGAAAATGTAGTTTATTTTAGTGGGTATATATAATAAAAAACGTTTTACATCTTAAGGCGGATTTGTAATCGGACGCCCTGGGTTCAAGCTTCCGTGGTGCCACTGAGTTTCGTCGGTGTGTTCTTGGGCAAGACACTTTCCCTTAGCCTCGTCTGTTGGATGGGGACGTAAACCGGGCGGTCCCGAGTATCAATCTATCCTATGAGCATGTTAAACAACCATAGGAACCTATTCGATAATAAGAGTAGGGCACAGTTCCCGGATTCCTGTGTATCCTTCACCTCTCTCTAGGGCGGCTCTAAATAACCTATATTGTGTTGATGAGCCGTTTAACAACATTCAATTCAATTATTATGAAGAAATAATTGTTAGGAACACATTTGTTTTTATTTTTTGCCAAATGTTAAGGTAAGGCCTAACTAATGGGCATGACAAATTCTCAATACCAGTCATATATTGTTCTTTTGGCTTATATTTTTTAGAAAATACTAAACATCCTTTGACTTTGCTCAAACATTTTTTTATGGTGTTCTTTATAATTATGTTTATAAAAAATATTTTACCATAAAACTAAATAGACTTACCAGTTATTTTCTATTTTCTTCTTACCGGTAATAATAGTTTTTTTGTGTGTTTTTTTTTTACAAAATACTAAATATCCAATGACTTAACCATGTTTAATGTCGCGGAACATTTTTTTGGTATTCTTTATAGTTAAGTCATAAAAAATCTTTTACCATGGAAGTGTATTTATAACAGCATTTTTTTCTTGCTTATTAATGATAATTAACCTTTTTACAAAACACTATAAACATACTTGTACGAAAATTGCAGCCTGAGAGAATTATGCCAATAATGAAATACCAAACAAAATTTGTATAGATCCCCCTTAATCAAAATTGATAAACAAATTAACAAGGCATTAATGAAATCAACCCCCAAATCCTGAAAAAAATTAAGGAAACCAGATTTGTGAATATCTCACCCCAGGTCACCGGGTGTTTGGGAATAAACACTGGCAGATTTCAATTTTGGCTCATTAACAAATAATTGGGATGAAATGTAGATAGAAGAATAAAATGCCAATGAAATGCCACACATAAATTCTGTGTAGCTTATAGATTAAGTCTTTTAATTTATCATATACCGTAAAGGATTTCTGTTATGAAAATGTCTGGAACGGTTCCCAACACACTGTTTGTCTTTATTTTAACTTTAACTCATGACCACTAAATCGTATCACAGTGTGTAACCATGCACAACTAACTGGCAACATGCAGTAAATTCTTTGTATCACATCCCTCATTCCAAACCCCAAACATGTAGCAACCTTAAAGCACCAAGAGTAAAAACTTAATGCTGATGCTGCCATCACAAATCAGAAATCATTTGATATAATGTCTCAGTTATAATTTCGAACATTGGATGCAAATATTTTTTTGAATGGTAATTTAATGTATAATAAGGCCAGACTTTTTTAATTTTTAGGTTTACCGACCCGCCGACCCAAATTATTGCCGAAATCAAAAAAAATAAATACAAAATTTTAAAAAAACAAGAGGTCAATGACCTTGAAGCTCTACTGATTGATTTTGATTTCAAGAAGTAGTCGCTACAGACTTGTTATTTATTTTTAGCCGTGGCGGCCATCTTGAATTTCCTGCCGACCTGAAATTTTGCTAGGATCAATTAGACATCAAGAGCAACATTCCTGTGAAGTTTCATGAAAATCCGTCCAGTAGTTACAGAGGAGTAGTCGCTACAAGTTTTCATTATATAATTCTATGTAAACAAAGATGGCCACTGGCAGCCATGTTTAACGTCGTATCAAAATAATGTTTGACTCTGATAACCACCATGTCATGCTGATCATTTTACAAAAAGTCCCCTATCAATATCACTTATAGTTTTCAAGATGTAGTCGCTACAAACTTCTTTTTTAAAAATCAATTTTTAGCTGTGGCGGCCATCTTGAATTTCTGGCCGATCTGAAATTTTGCTTGGATCAATAAGACATTAAGAGCAACATTCCTGTAAAGTGTCATGAAAATCCGCCAAGTAGTTTCAAAGGAGTAGTCGCTACAAGTTTTTACTATATAACTCTATGTAAACAAAGATGGCCGCTGGCAGCAATGTTTAACGTTGAATCAAAACAATTTTTGACAAGGACCAACATCATGTCATGCTGATCATTTTAGAAAAAGTCCCATATCAATATCACTTATAGTTTTCAAGAAGAAGTCGCTACAAACTTGTATTTTGAAAATTTATTTTTAGTCGTGGCGGCCATCTTGAATTTCCGGCCGATCTAAAATTGTGCTAGGATCAATTAGACATCAAAAGCAACATTCCTGTGAAGTTTCATGAAAATCCGTCAAGTAGTTTCAGAGGAGTAGTCGCTACAAGTTTTCATTATATAATTCTATGTAAACAAAGATGGCCGCTGGCAGCAATGTTTAACGTTGAATCAAAACAATTTTTGACAAGGACCAACATCATGTCATGCTGATCATTTTAGAAAAAGTCCCATATCAATATCACTTATAGTTTTCAAGAAGTAGTCCCTATAAACTTGTTTTTTAAAAACCTATTTTTAGATTTGGCGGCCATCTTGGATTTCACATCAACATGAATTTTTGCTAGGATCAACTAGACTTGATGGGCAACATTTCTGTGAAGTTTCATGAAAATCCATTCAGCAGTTTCAGAGGAGTTGTCGCTACAAAAAAAAGTTTACGGACAGACAGACGGACAGACGGACGACGGACGCCGCACCACGGCATAAGCTCTGCTGATCTCTGATCAGTAGAGCTAAAAATTAAAAAAAAAATTAAATTTATTTTTATTTTTATTTTTTAAAAAAAAAAGCTTAACTGGCTTGACTGGGACAGATATTTTGATTAGCCAGAATGCGCAGTTAGTTTTAGACTTTAATACATGGTTTGGGGTTTTCTATCCGACAGTTTGTCTGTCTGCATACAACAGTTTATAAATAAGACCACAAGGTGAAATTTCATGAAGATTGCAACAAGTAATAGACAGAGTATGGTTTCATTGAGTTGGTTCATTTAAACATCGAGATGGGCTAGCCCATCGAGGTGTTTAAATAAACCAACTCAATGAAACCATACTCTACTTGTTTTGAAGCATGTCCATTTCAGCTCTATTTCAGTTATTCTAACTGTTATTCTCACTGTTATTCTCACAGTTATTCTGACAGGTCTTAAATAATTTTCAATTAAACGATTTACACCTGTGTCTGAACAAAGAGAATGGTTTGTGACCATGCTACAAATAATCAAAATAAACCATAATAGATTGCCTTTTAATTGACTTGTTACCTTGAAACTAAGATTAGTCATTTAATACTATTATACAATCTTTTTTCTTTTAGACGCCTTTGTGGGTATGTTTTCATGATTTTTTTTTTGATTTTTTTTTATTCCCTCCTCCTACCCTTCATTTTTCCAGAAAAATTCGGTAAACCTAATAATAATAAAAAAAATGGCCTAAGTTAAAATCACTTATATAAACATGTAGATCTACCGGCCGGCCATCCTTTGTATTTAAAACATGAATTACAGAAAGCCATCTGAATTAATGAAAACAAACTGTGACTACCCAGTTAAAACTGGCTAGAAACATGATAATATTTGTATTAGTTATCTCTACCAGGTGATTCCCATTGCACATGTCAATTGCATGAACAGCCATGCACGTGCATGCACACATGATCACCGTGCATCTGTGATTTTGTACTCATCCTAGTGTGGGAGAACAGAGATTATTTCTCTGAAGATAAAATGTAGGGTTTACAAAGATAAATCATGGATGAATGTCAAAATATTCAGGACCCTTCATGGAATATCTGTAACATTTCTTTGAAGTTTACAACCATAAATTATCAATTCAATGTCAAATTTTTTTTCCATACACTTTGTTTATATGTATATCAGTTACGGAATTTGAACTTCAAATGAACGCTGTTTGAGCTGTTTGATGGCTCACCAACAAATAATATGACATTTAGAGTCGCCCCAGAGAGAGAGGAAGGATTATAATATAGGAATCAGGGTCAAGTTTTATGAAACAACTTACAATTATGATCGTCTTACAATTATGATCGTAAGTTAATTTCTTAAATTCTTTGTTTACAATTCACAAATGAACGCGATTTCATTTCATTTTGTTATACATTTGATATTTCTGAACATAATGCACACATAATTGTCTACATTGACTGCTTAGTTGCAAAAATGTGAACAGTTTTAAAATGAGAGACTTATCGTAAGATGTTTAATAAAACGGAGCCCTGGGAACCGGTCCTACTCTTATGAATATAGATTCCTATGGTTCTTTATGTGCTCGGAGGATCGACTCTTATACACATGACAGCCTGGTTTGCATCCCCATCTGACAAACGAGGATACGGGAATGTGTCTTGCCCAGAAACACACGGACGAAACTTAGTGGTGCCAGCGAGGTTTGAACCGGATCCTGTGGATTTCAAGTCCAACACAAGGAAGCTATCCAGCTAGCTTGCGTAATGTCAGTGGTTCTACCCAGGTGCCTGCACAAAAATTGCCCGGAGGGGCACCTGGGTTGTTCCTCCACCAGTGGAAGCTGGAAAGTCGCCATATGACCTTAGCTGTTGGTGAGACTATAAAATCCAATTGAATCAATCAATCAATTAAGTCCAACTCGTTGTATAATGCGCCCCACCCCCCACCCCTCTACCAGTGAGATCTGGCTTGACGATGCACTGTGGGTATCAACTTAAAATTTATTCAAATCTTTTTATAGATACTATCAGCCAAAACTGATGCACACTGGGTAATTACAAATCTAATACAATGTGGGCAACACATTTAATATTTCAACCTTAACGCTTTAAACACATTTCAGTTCTTAGTAGATCTAATGCATTGTGGCCAACACGTGTAATAATTCAAACCTCAGCGCTTTACATGCATTTCAGTTCTTCTTTACATGTATTTCAGTTCTTAAGATCAATGAGTGGCTGATGTACACTTGGTAATCAGATCTGCAGAGAACAATGCAGTGTGGGTGGTGAGCTGTTTGAAGACATTGCAGGCTGTTTGCTGGCAGGTTCCTTTCACAATCTATGATTACTGCTCCCCTCTCTACTTCATTGGGAAGCATTATTTGATCTCATTAACATTTTGTAAACTCAGTAAATTAAACAAATTGCATGAAAGCAAGTTAAATTACTACAGTACTTTACATATCAAACTAGCACTTTTCAATTATATTGCCAAGTTTTATCAGCAGATGAAGAACTTCCAGATTTAACAAAAATGTTATTAAATGTGCATTGGCCAGTGGTGACAAAAACCAGATAAAACAAATTCTGTTTTTTCTTCATTGGTGAATTATATAATCACCCTTACATACAAAACAAATTCTGCTTTTTCCTCACTGGTGAATTAATCACCCTTACATACATTGGTCAGAAGTAACAAAATGTGTTTAATTAAAACTAAACTAAATAAAACAAAATTCAGAAGAACCACAGATTGTGGCTCATGAATTGGAAAGAAAGTATACTGGGCTCTAGACGTATACTGGGCTCTAGACATTAGTTCAAACAATATTTTTTTCAAGAAATGTGTCTCCGGACATTCTGAAATGTTATCATCAAATTTATAAACTAATGTGCATTACCCGGCCATTCCTTGAAAAGTTTGTGTGTGATTTTTGGAAAATTTATTCCCTTTCTCTGTTGAGAAGCTCTAAATAACCTAAACATTTTTATTTTTTTTGATAAGTCATTAAATTACCATATTTATTATTTTGCAAAAGTGCAAAAACTTAAATCTTTAAAAATGTCATAAAATGTTTTTTCAGCAATTTTTATAAAATAATATTGTGCAATACTATACTAAATATTTCACCTGCTTAACATAATTACGGAAGCTCTGGAGAAAGTAAAAAAAGTTTTATTCTGTAAACAGCCTTTTAGTCTATGATGAATAAAGGCCGGATACATGGAAGCGAGCTATCCATCTTGGTGAGGTAAACTGACAATGTTTTCAAAAAGTATTTATCTACTTCCGCCAGTAATCACTATCTTTAATCAAAAGCAAACTTTCGGTAGCCAAAATATTTACTTGCTACAGTGAGAAAGATCCTATACTTTTCAACATGTGCTTCGCATATTTTCATCCAGATCGTTCATGCTGTTAATTGAGACCTCTGCATCAGTTGTTGAAGTGTTGGTAAAAGCTCAATTTCAAACTGTTTCAGATAAAAAACAAAATTGGATTGGATTTTTTAATAGGTTTTTTGGTCAACTTCCATAAATCTTTCAAAGTACTTCAGAATGTTGTGAAAGACTACATAAAAGGTTTCTTGTTTCCTTATCAATTTTCACAGCTCTCAATTTCACAAAATTATCAGTAATGTATATCAGTCTAGTGCTGGCACTTTTACTCTGCATTAAACATGCAACCCAGTCTGATCATCATAGCAGAGAATGGTGAGAAATGGTGAAAAATGGTCCACTTTGTTGCCACACAAGCCCATAAACTGACACCCCAAATCAACTGACCAGTAGCAAGATAAATGGCAAGTCTGTACAATGTATCATTACTGGTAAAACAATATGCTGATTAGAGGTCATAAAAGTCAGCATAAAGCTCTGACAGTAGCCATGGACGACTATCTCTTCTGGGAAATTGTTTTGGAGGGTCCAGAAAAAGGTAAATTAAAACAATTTTTGCTGAATGCTGCATAAAATAAGAAGGGAACATGCTAAAAGTCAATATGCTGCAAAAGTTAAAGGCAAAAAGCAATAAATAGTATGTGATTCAGGTTGAATTT
This sequence comes from Cyrtodaria siliqua, assembly GCA_037043455.1. Lineage (NCBI taxonomy): Eukaryota > Metazoa > Mollusca > Bivalvia > Adapedonta > Hiatellidae > Cyrtodaria > Cyrtodaria siliqua. The sequence goes on along the minus strand of JAWPHD010005454.1, from coordinate 114,992 downwards.
CTGTTTAACAGCTCATCATTACAATCATAATCTTAGCTTTTTTGAGCCACCGCAGAGAGTGGGCTAGGATATATGGCAATCCTGAACTCCTATTTTTGAGCCACCGCAGAGAGTGGGCTAGGATATATGGCAATCCTGAACTCCTATTTTTGAGCCACCGTAGAGAGTGGGCTAGGATATATGGCAATCCTGAACATCTATTTTTGAGCCACCGTAGAGAGTGGGCAAGGATATATGGCAATCCTCCTATAATCTTACTTGGAATAGATTCCTATGTTTTTTGAACACGCTTGGAGGAAAGACTCCAATACACGGGTTTGCCTGGTTTGCGTCCTCATCAGACGGACGAGCGTCACCATCGGACGGACGAGGCTATTAAAGGAAAGTGTCTTGCATAAGGAGACAAAAGAAACTCAGTGGTGCCCGCCGAGGCTTGAACTATGGATTCAAAGTCCACCGTGCTTATCTCCTGATACAGGTATGCTCAGGCCTGCACTATCTTTTATATAATTAATAATAATCTTAGACATGGACATTGTAAATCCATGTAAATTATTTTATTTATATATAAGATTTCCACTTTTTATTTTAGTTTCTTATGTACATGTATTTAATTTAATCTGAACATATATATAACTCACTGCAATTTTTTATATTGCACTATTAAGGTACGGCATTTCCAATTGTATTTCTCCTATTTTTCTTGAATTTATTACAGAAGGAAGGGAATATAATCTCTTTTTAAATACTCCCGACTTCTAAACCACATTATAGTACCTAGACCCACAGAAAGTAACATATATGTGTTTCGAGTTTGATTGATGAATGGCAGCGTATGTTTTCATGGCCAGTTTACTCGACTTATGGGGCAGAACTGTCTCCATTCCACAAACAATGCAACAGTATTTTCAGGTTCACTGCAAGGACAACTCATATACTAAAGTTTTACATTAGGTGGGGTGGGATAAATTCCTTGCTTTTATAGAGAAGTATGCTCTCAGTTTTTAATTGATATTACATGCTTCCTTACATGCTTCCAGATTAGTCAAAGTATAAAAGGAATTATATTTAAATTCAGTAGCTTAAACAGTATACATATTGTATGTGGAACTCAGAAGGAAATGAAAATGGGGTTTTACTTCCCGTTAACATCTTAGGCAATATATTACATAATTGGGGCAGCAACTAAGCAGAGGAAGATTATTTATTAAAGGTAAACTTTCCTATCAGACACGCCTTCGTCAATGAGAGAACTCATGCAAGGCAAAGGTTTGTAGCTCTAAAGAACAACGCCTTTTATCCACTGAGGACACCGATATCTAGAAGAAGGCTTTCGTGAATCTGTTTATATATAATATTAATTAGAGGTCAAACTATCGATGTACTGCGAATGTGATCCTCCCGATAGCGATGCATCGATAGCAAATTGAACTATCGATTACTACTGCCGATAGTATGCTGAACTATCGATAGTTTCAATAGCCAGTTACAGTTTTCCTCTCCCAAAATAGCACACTCGGAAAACTAAGCAGTTGCGCGCCTGAATTCATTTATGCAATAAAGGGGAATACAACATTATCGATAATCTGACATTGAAGCTGGGGATTCCCGAACATGTGGTGACTACTAAAGACAAGACGATTGAAATGTGATTGTTCAACGTGCACAAATCTAAAACTTATACTTTCAAATGTTTTTTGCACCGCAGAAATATTGAGTTAACATAAATATTAATGCAACTTAGGTGAGTATATTTGTTTGATTTGGACATTATCAACTATTTACTGGACCGCTTTCCGTCTGTCCCGTGTAATTTTGAAACCCGTCTTTTAGTAGTACAGATACGTCATATAGCAACAAGAAATATGGCCACTACCGCTAGCGAGTTCAAAGGCCCCTGATTGGGCAAATTTTGGGTATACATGTATATGGGCAAATTTTGGGTATACATGTATCAAAGAACTATAATAACACAACTAACAATGTTACAAAACATGCTGATCAAATAATTAAAAATAAGTGTTTCTCCTGTATTTAAGCTTTAATAATTTCATACACATTTCATTTTTTATCAAAACTATTGCAATAATAGTAATAACAGTATTGCAATAGTATATCACAATAGTAATAGTATTGCAATGTTACTTTCTGTAATAGCAATACTACTGCAATAGTCAATTGTCCCTTCAATAGTCAGCCCTAATTTATGATTAATATATTAAAGTTTCATCTAATCATGATCACTTCAGAATTTTAGTTTTCTTAATTATTTTCAGCAAACAATCCAGAAATGACAGCAAGAAAACTCCCCTATGCAGCAGAAATAACCACTTCTTGCTAAAACAAATTCATAAAAGAAACCTATCATTTGCAAAATATATCATAAACAGATGCTTTCCTCAATAAATGACCAATTATCAAATCCAGGGCTGAAGGCGAAACTATTGTATCTTCACCTTTGTTTATATACAGGTAAAATTATATCCCATTCATCAATTGAAATATGAACCAGACATTAATGTCACTCAAAAACTCATAAAAATAGAGCTAAAAGAGTCTGAATCATCAGAAAATAATAGAAACCTTCCATGCCTTTCACCCTATTCAACAGATACAAATCAACAGTTGATAATTAACGCAGATTATCATTGTCATTACCCAGTCACAGTTGACCAACCAAATGCATTTATTGATGTTAATAGCCAATCAAAATGCTCCACTGGTAATTAAAATAACCAATCAAACGCAGTAAATTAGGAACAGATTGGGCATGCAAGTGGATCTTTGAAAATTATTTGAACATAAATTATGGATGAGCAAAAAAAGAAACCAGATCAGTTTGAACATCCATGATCAAAAGAATATTTCAGCCATCTCATGTTTTTTACATGAGTGTGTCTTCCTCTTTGCCATGTGCTTTAAGACAGGGGATACCATACAAAACTGTAAAAGAAATATAATGAAAAACAGGTTTTCTTTAATTTGCGAGATCACCGCTGCTAAGTGAAAACGAGATCCAAATGGAACATTCTCTAGGACACTTCATTAAAAAGGCATCAGAACAACTGCTAGAGGTGATAGTCATGTGGTTCCTCACATCTCACAACAAGCATATCAACACGTTTTTTGTGAAATGTACGCAGGGTGGGGTCTGTGATTTTCTTTACTGCCAAAGTGCCCGAGAGCAGATGGTGGAACTATAAACCTTAGAAATACACCCACCCACCCACTTGGTCAAATGCGTATGTTTATCAGCCCATTTCTGTGCTTCAGCTTTAAAACCCCAAATACTTCTACAAGGGATCTTCACGAAATATTATAAAACAAGAGGTCAATGACCTTGAAGCTCTACTGATTGATTTTGATTTCAGGAAGTAGTCGCTACAAACTGGTTTTTTGAAAATCTATTTTTAGCCGTGGTGGCCATCTTGAATTTCCGGCCGACCTGAAATTTTGCTAGGATCAATTAGACATCAAGAGCAACATTCCTGTGAAGTTTCATGAAAATCCGTCAAGTAGTTTCAGAGGAGTAGTCGCTACAAGTTTTCATTATATAACTCTATGTAAACAAAGATGGCCACTGACAGCCATGTTTAACATTGAATCAAAATAATGTTCGACTCGGATAACCATCATGTCATGCTGATCATTTTAGAAAAAGTCCCATATCAATATCTCTTATAGTTTTCAAGAAGTAGTCGCTACAAACTTATTTTTTAAAAATCTATTTTTAGCCATGGTGGCCATCTTGAATTTCCGGCCGACCTGAAATTTTGCTAAGATCAATAAGACATCAAGAGCAACATTCGTGTGAAGTTTCATGAAAATCCGTCAAGTAGTTTCAGAGGAGTAGTCGCTACAAGTTATCATTATATAACTCTTATGTAAACATACATGGCCACTGGCAGCCATGTTTAACGTCGAATCAAAATAATGTTCGACTTGAATAACCATGATGTCATGCTGATCATTTTAGAAAAAGTCCCATATCAATATCACTTATAGTTTTCAAGAAGTAGTCACTACAAACTTGTATTTTGAAAATCTATTTTTAGCCATGGTGGCCATCTTGAATTTCCGGCCGACCTGAAATTTTGCAAGGATCAATACGACATCAAGAGCAACATTCGTGTGAAGTTTCATGAAAATCCGTCAAGTATTTTCAGAGGAGTAGTCGCTACAAGTTATCATTATATAACTCTATGTAAACAAAGATGGCCACTGGCAGCCACGTTTAACGTCGAATCAAAATAATGTTCGACTCAGATAACCATCATGTCATGCTGATCATTTTAGAAAAAGTCCCATATCAATATCTCTTATAGTTTTCAAGAAGTAGTCGCTACAAACTTATTTTTTAAAAATCTATTTTTAGCCGTGGCGGCCATCTTGAATTTCCGGTCAACCTGAAATTTTGCTAGGATCAATTAGACATCAAGAGCAACATTCCTGTGAAGTTTCATGAAAATCCGTCAAGTAGTTTCAGATGAGTAGTCGCTACAAGTTTTCATTATATAACTCTATGTAAACAAAGATGGCCGCTGGCAGCCATGTTTAACGTCGAATCAAAACGATTTTCGACAAGGACCAACATCATGTCATGCTGATCATTTTAGAAAAAGTCCCATAGCAATATCCCTTAGAGTTTTCAAGAAGTAGTCGCTACAAACTTGTTTTTTAAAAACCTATTTTTAGATTTGGCGGCCATCTTGGATTTCACATCTACATGAATTTTTGCTAGGATCAACTAGACTTCATGGGCAACATTTCTGTAAAGTTTCATGAAAATCTATTTAGTAGTTTCAGAGGAGTAGTCGCTACCAAAAAAAAGTTAACGGACGGACGGACGGACAGACGGACGACGGACGCCGCACCACGGCATAAGCTCTGCTGATCTCTGATCAGTAGAGCTAAAAAACAACATATTCCTAAAGGAGATATTTGTATTTTCAAAAAATATAATATTGAAACTAATCTATTTTATTTTTGTGCCACTCTTTGCTATGTAATTTAAAAAAAAGTCAAAGGTGTTCATAAACAAAGAAAAGGACACAGTAAAATAATCATTCCTAGGATATTTCCTGGCAGTATAACTTCATTCGGAGCTCTGATTTATAACCATTTCTAATGAGAATATGTCACAGTTTATGTGCTCTATATCCCCCTCTTGGTGGCAATCAGCAGCAATAATGTTGAAATGATTCCCCGGTAATCACTTCCTGTATGCTTAGTGGGTACTGGTTTTCCCACTGAAATAAACCATTCTTTTTATGAGAGCTGTAATGGTATATATCATCTTTACACATTCTATATATACTCTGTATAGAGCAAGATTTGGGGAGATTTGTTTCTGAACACTCTCTATATTTTGTCCCTGGAGACCCTACAGGCATATTTTATCTTTACATGCTTAATATCAAATAATTTAGATTCCCTACTGGACACAGGTATATCATAGGTTCCCTTAGATTCCCTACCAGACACAGGTATATCATGGGTTCCCTTTGATTCCCTACCAGACACAGGTATAGCATGTGTTCCCTTAGATTCCCTATCAGACACAAGTATATCATGGGTTCCCTTAGATTCCCTACCAGACACAGGTATATCATGGGTTCCCTTAGATTCCCTACCAGACACAGGTATATTATGGGTTCCCTTACCAAATACAGTAGAATCTGCTACATGAATTTTTCATTCGGTCATGGGCTTACCAATGACGGGCTCCCAATTTCTATGTCTATGTCACTGCCTCCCATTGAGTAAAATCATGTTTTCCCCAGTGTTTCAGTGTTTTATGTCAAAACAAAAACGGAGATACATACAATTGCATTAAGGATGTAGCCAACTTAGGACGGAAGTTGAAGATAAGTTCAGCAGAATTAAGTTATAATTGTACAATAACTTGAAGTGGTGTTTCTGGGGGTCATTTAACCAGTGCATTCACTGACTGTACAACTAGCACCAAATACAGACATAATCATGTACATGGTGTAGTATAGGGTGAACATCCTTCTCAGAGACCTGAGCACTTGTCATTTTCTTACAATTCAGAGCTGTGAAAATAGTATAGCAAACATGATAGAAGACATCTCATTCAAATGCTCAGACAAATAAATCTTACCAAAAGGAGATAATGTGGAACTTTCCGCGGACAAAATTGTCTTGATTAGTTACTCCACCCAATAAAAAAAGCTAGACATATTAATCTGCAACCATTGCCATTGTTTGCTGCTGTCTTTCCACGAAATGTTTAGATTTCTCAGCTGGAAATTTTGTCTTTTAATCATTTATGGAGAAAAAAAGTATTTTATAAAAAAAAAAATGAATTGAATTGGATTTTATAGTCTCACCAACAGCTAAGGTCATATGGCGACTTTCCAGCTTTCACTGCTGGAGGAAGACCCCAGGTGCCCCTCCGGGCAATTTTCGAGCATAGGCGGGCACCTGGGTAGAACCACCGACGTTCCACAAGCCAGCTGGATAGCTTCCTCACATAAAGATTCCTGGGCCCCTGAGGGATGGAACCTACAGTGGTGAGGGGCGAGTGACTGCAAGTCAGAGACTCTAACCACTCGGCCACGGATGCCCCTTTATAAAAACCCCAAAAAAAACCTGAAATTTTTCCACTTTACAATAGCATTAAGGTCTCACTAAACAGTTATTTCCCTTGCCAGTCACGGTAGGAACTTTCTGGAGCTTAAAAAAAAAGATCTGTGTTATTCGGTTCTTGTTTATTTCTGAAAATGTGCAAATATTTTCTCTTTTTTTGTTGCAGGTGACACGAATGGGACAAGTTCATGATTTCATACAGTTTAGGATATGCCTGAATGTTTCTGAGCCCAGATCTGAGAATCTAATACTGGGTAGTGATACATTTGAAAATGTCAGTGAAATGGACAAATTTAAGAGTGTCTCTTCAAACTATTGATTTAAAAAAAAAGCAAACTGGTCAACCCTGAGATTGACGTCATGACGGTGGCATTACAATTTTTTTTTAAAATTTTAACAGTCATGGTGACCTACCATTATTTTTGCCTTTTCTGTCTATATATATAACAGACTTACTGTACAAAAAGTTTGGGGTCAATTACAACCATCTGGATCATTAAGACGAAACTTTTGATACATTACGTATTGAAGCTACCACTTCAACAGATTCATTTTCTAGCCTTACGGATGCATTGTAATATTAAAGAAAAAAATTGCAGAAACTGTGGAATAAAATTCCTTCGCATTGTCACAAGAAAATGAGTCATGCGGACATTAATTGAACACGACTTTCATGACAAATACTTCTGATTAGGAAAACCAATCACAGAAAGCATGCACATGGGGCCCTGAGATTGATTTACAGCCTTTTTTCTCTCACCAAAAAAGCCAATGACAAAGCCAGAGCTGACGGCAAAATCGCAGTTCAACATGGATCTACGTCCACTACAATATAAAATGGACTTAGTTGTTTTTCTCTCTCACAAAATGTATCAAGATACCTCAACTGTCTGTTCAATAGTGACCTATGCCCATTGGAATCCTACTATGAGATGACTGGTTATTTGACGGACAAGCCGACTTCTGATTAGTTATCTAATGGATGTTCTTAATTTGGATTCTGGGTACAACAGAATTTAATGCTACAACCCAAGGAGCAGGGTTGGATATCATTTTTTGACTGAATTCGACAATTTTCATTGACAAATGAAAATAACAAGAGGTTCCAAAAGGTTTGTGTTGTTCACATCACTATCAAAGTGCAAACATTTTCTTAATTATGGGTGATCATATTGTTGATTATTAATATATGGACCTATCGAATCCAAAAGCATAATTAGCCAATCATTCACGACTAAGTCTGACCCTATGGTAAATACAGTAATATTTAAGTCCACCTGTACACAGTCCCCGGGGTTTACCCATAAACAGTCACAGGTCTATACTAAAATAGTTTGCAGTGGTATTGCTGTAGCATTTTTGAAGTATATGCAAGAGACACATGATACTATGTGGTGTATTTGGAAGTAAATCCCAGCATTGTAATTAATACATATTTTGATGCTGAAGTGTTGATGACTTCACTTGATTTTTTCCATTTTCATGGAAAACTGAATAAGAAAACATGTTCCCTTTTAACCCTAACCCCCTCGTTTTTATTTCATTTTTGGACTTACTAGTTTTCTTTGTTTTCAGCTGCTACGCCCTGGTTTGGACAGTATAGGTGTATAAATCACTGCAACAACTAAGGCCTAAATTAAAATATTGTTTGTTTGCCCTTTAAATAGGTAGGTAAATTGTTTTATTTTATTTGATAAAACTATGTTTTCTTGCATGTTTTTTATAATGATATATTTTAACATGCATCTATTCTACAATGTATGTTGTGTGTTTGTAATTACTATTTAATGTGTGCTATTACATTACATAACACTGTAAGGATGACTGCTATGTGTGCTATTACATTATATAACACTGTAAGGATGACTGCTATGTGTGCTATTACATTACATAACAATGTAAGGATGACTGCTATGTGTGCTATTACATTACATAACACTGTAAGGATGACTGCTATGTGTGCTATTACATTACATAACACTGTAAGGATGACTGCTATGTGTGCTATTACATTATATAACACTGTAAGGATGACTGCTATGTGTGCTATTACATTACATAACACTGTAAGGATGACTGCTATGTGTGCTATTACATTACATAACACTGTAAGGATGACTGCTATGTGTGCTATTACATTACATAACACTGTAAGGATGACTGCTATGTGTGCTATTACATTACATAACACTGTAAGGATGACTGCTATGTGTGCTATTACATTATATAACACTGTAAGGATGACTGCTATGTGTGCTATTACATTACATAACACTGTAAGGATGACTGCTATGTGTGCTATTACATTACATAACACTGTAAGGATGACTGCTATGTGTGCTATTACATTACATAACACTGTAAGGATGACTGCTATGTGTGCTATTACATTACATAACATTGTAAGGTTGACTGCTATGTGTGCTATTACATTACATAACACTGTAAGGATGACTGCTATGTGTGCTATTACATTACATAACACTGTAAGGATGACTGCTATGTGTGCTATTACATTACATAACATTGTAAGGTTGACTGCTATGTGTGCTATTACATTACATAACACTGTAAGGATGACTGCTATGTGTGCTATTACATTACATAACACTGTAAGGATGACTGCTATGTGTGCTATTACATTATATAACACTGTAAGGATGACTGCTATGTGTGCTATTACATTACATAACACTGTAAGGTTGGCTGCTTTGACAACTACCAACTTTGTACACTTTTGTATTGCTTGTTGCAATCATCAAAGAAAATAAAAAATAAAAAAATATTTATTTTTTTGGGAACTAATAAAATAGTTTGGGTTGGGGGTAAAAATCCGGGTTGGTACGAACAATATTTTAATTTAGGCCTAATATAATCCTAAAACAAACCAAGGGGAACCGAAATCAACCTTTTGTAGCATATAAAAATCATTTTCAACCAACAACAAAATTAGCACAAAATTCAATCTGTTACATTTTTCTTGAAGAGGCACAGACGAATCCTGAACAAGAGGCAAGCTCTCTGGATCAGCGCTGGTTGATGAAGAATGGGAAAGTTAATTAACTCACCACACTGTGACTCATACAAGAATGTCTTGACAGGAGCCTGGGACAATCAGCAAAACCAAAATCTTCAATTACTGTATCACCACAGTGACACATGCTGCACGGGTCACATGGGCGCATATCAGAATTTAAAGTTTTTATTAATTACATTTCTTTGAAATTGCAGCAGAATTCTATGAGGGCAAATATATAGAAATAGAATTAAGATTTTAATATGTGGATGATCATGCGAATGACGTATTGTTGATGACAAAAACAATAATGATGATGTTGATGATCACTGGTGATGATGTTGATGAAGTTTATGAAGATAATTATAGTATTACCTGTTTCTGATACTGTCGCTAAGCTATGACCTTCAGAACCAAGGCCTGGGGGAAAATGTTGAGAAATTCTATGAGAATTTCATAAAATATGCAAGTTAATTAAACATTAATTTCTTACTTTGAAAACGGAAGTTTGAAATCACCTTCACGTTGGGGGCAATGTTGGCAAGACTTTGAGAAAGTCCATGAGACTTTCATAAAATATGCAAGTTAAATGAACATTAATTTTTTAACTTAAACTTGCGAGAAGCAGCGCATGACATCAAAAAGTGTAACTGGTGCATAAACAAGTGACATGTCACGTTTATTTGCAACACAACATCATGAAAAGTTCGACTTTTGTGAATGAAAATTAAAACAAATAAAATTGACTAATTGCTTGTGAGAGCTTATTTGGCCTAATGTCTATCTGCTAGTAATTAAGACATATACATGATATGGTCTTGGCAGGCTGAGACAAATGATACATATGATATGATAATTACGTCCATAAAGGTGATTAAGTTGTTTGAAACATGTGGAACTAGTATTCATCGCATTATAATGTTAAAATCCCTTTTTCAAGTACGACCCCACAAAAAAAGTTCCAACAGATAATGAACAAAGTACCTGAAACTGTATCATATCATGCTTAAAGCAAATGGGATTTTTGATAATCTTGGATTACTTTGAAATTGTTTAAACAGATGGTATTTGTTTTGTTTTGCATCCAACTGGTAATAAACATTTTGTTTAATCGTAACAAGTTCCAACTTTATGAGTTACGAATGCTGCAATGTCTCATTTTTAATGAGTCGGCTTGTTATCTATAAAAATAAATGTGTTCTTTTACTTTGAAACCTAATTGGTTTAAAATAGTGTGTTTCTTACTTATTCAGAAGATGCATAAAAAACAACCTCAGTATCTATATGTTGACATCAAATCAGATTTATTAAGTAAAGGTTATATCAAAAAGTTCTGCTGAAATCCTGTCAGAGGTTCAGGAGAACTAGTCTGTACAAAGTTAGTGTATTAAAACTTTTAAGGGGTCATATAACTCTGCCAAAATTCATTCAACCAGATCACGGCCATGCACCAACTAGGCTTGGTACTGATCATTCCCACCAAGATTCATTGAAATCCGGCAAGGAGTTCAGAAGAGACTAATCTGGACAAAGTTCGTCTATTAAAACCTTTAAAGGGCCACAACTCTGCCAAAAATCATTGAACCGAAATATGGCGATGACATGCACAACTAGGCTTTATACTGACCATCCTTGTCAAGTTTCGTTGAAATCCAGCCAGGGGTTCAGGAGAACTAGCCCGGAAAATGTTTGTGGATCAAAAACCTTTAAAGGGCCACAACTCCACCAAAAATCTGTAAACCGGAACGCGACGACGATATGCACAACTAGGCCTGGAATTGATCATCCGTAAAAAGTTTTGTTTAAATCCGGCCAGGGGTTCAGGAGAGCTAGTCAGGACAAAGTTTGTGTATTAAAACCTTTAAAGGGACATAACTTTGCCAAAATCATTCAACCAGAACACGGTGACGATATGTACAACTAGGCTTGGTACTGATCATCCCTGAAAAGTTTCACTGAAATCCGGCCAAATTAAGGCACTTTCGTCTTAATGAGGTCAAAATATAGCATATGTCAGAAAATCAAGGGCTATAACTCAGGTGAAAATGGTCCAATCTGGCCGTTTTTCAAATTTGGGTGGAGCTTTCATTAATATTAACAACCTGGTAAAGTTTGGTAATGATTGGATAAACAAGAAGTCAATGACCTTGAAGCTCTACTGATAGGTTTTTAATAGCTAGATCAGCATTCCTGTGAAGTTTCATGAAAATCCGCCAAGTAGTTTCAGAGGAGTAGTCGCTACAAGTTTTCATTATATAACTCTATGTAAACAAAGATGGCCGCTGGCGACCATGTTTAATGTCAATTCAAAATAATTTTTGACAAGGATCAACATCATGTCATAATAAATACTGATCATTTTAGAATCAATATCACTTACAGTTTTCAAGAAGTAGTCGCTACAAACTTGTATTTTGAAAATCTATTTTTGGCAGCCATCCTGAATTTCCGACCAACCTGAAATGTTGCTAGGATCAATTAGACATCAAGAGCAACATTCCTGTGAAGTTTCATGAAAATCCGTTGAGTAGTTACAGAGGAGTAGTCGCTACAAGTTTTCATTATATAACTATGTAAACAAAGATGGCTGCTGGGGGCCATGTTTAACGTCGCATCAAAATAATTTTCGACAAGGATCAACACCATTCCATACTGATCATTTAAGAAAAAGTCCCATATCAATATCACTTATAGTTTTCATTAAGTACTGCTACAAACTTGTTTCGAAAATCTATTTTTAGCTGTGGCAGCCATCCTGAATTTCCGACCAACCTGAAATGTTGTCAGGATCATTTAGACATCAAGAGCAACATTCCTGTGAAATTTCATGGAAATCCGTCGAGTAGTTTCAGAGGAGTAGTCGCTACAAGTTTTTACTAAATAACTCTATGTAAACAAAGATGGCCGCTGGCAGCCATGGTTAACGTCGAATCAAAACGATTTTCGACAAGGATCAACATCATGTCATGCTGATCATTTTAGAAAAAGTCCCATATCAATATCACTTAGAGTTTTCAAGAAGTAGTCGCTACAAACTTGTTTTTTAAAAATCTATTTTTAAATTTGGCAGCCATCTTGGATTTCACATCAACATCAATCTCTGATCAGTAGAGCTAAAAATGAAGGCCCTATCGTCTTAACAAGGCAAAATATATCATTTTTAAATAAATCAAGGGCCATAACTCCGCTGTTACTGGTCCGATTTGGCTGGTTTTCGAAATAGTCCGTTCTATCAGTGATATTAACAATCTGGTAAAGTTTGGTAAAGATCGGATGAAAAATGTAGGCCCCATCATCTTAACAAGGCAAAATATAGCATTTTCAAATAAATAAAGAGCCATAACTCCACTGTTACTGGTCTGATCTGGATGGTTTCGAACATATCCGAGCTTTCATTGATATTAACAATTTGTTAAAGTTTGGTAAAGATCGGATGAAAAATGAAGGCCTTTTCGTCTTAACGAGGCTTTCATTGATATTAACAATCTGTTAAAGTTTGGTAAAATATCGGATGAAAAATAAAGGTCCTATCGGCTTAATGAGGTAAAAGTTAACAGACGACCCTTGGCCAGTAGAGCTAAAATGAGTAATAACTATTCATGTATAATTTACATCTTAATTGAACTAGATTTTTGTAGTCACAACAACAGCTAAGGTCATATGGCGACTTTTCAGCTTCCATTGGTGCAGGAAGACTGCATGTGCTCCTCCAGGCGGGTACCTGGGTAGATAATTTACATCTTATCAATAAATACTTGCTCCAGAGCTCAAACTGAATATGGAAAAAAATAAAAATATTTGTGTTTTCCAGACAATATTCTAAAAATGCTGCAACACTAATTCTTCTACAACAATAGTGTACCTGAATGGTAAAGATAACCCACACCTATTCATTGCACATCTGATTTTTCGATCATATTTTTAATATATTCCAGATGCTAACCAGAGTATACCTCCTATAGAACACCGATATATGAAACATCATAATATTTAATAGATATTCAATAATGTTTTACAGAAACACAGCACCAGTCGATTTCCAAAAACACCCGATGCAGCCAATTTACAGAAACATAACACCGGTCAATTCATTCGTACAAACTTGGTTGAACATTCTGGCAATTTTCAGAATCATACCTTGTATGTATTTCGATGGATCACTTTTAACATTTTTTAATAGCTGGAAGTCAACAGACAGAAAATAGTGTATTATTGCTATATAAACTCTATGGCCTCAGTCATACATTTTGATCTATGTCACCTTTGCATGTTTGTTATAACAGATGAAAGCTATATGTCAGAGTGGTTAATAAATAATCTATACATAGAACAATTAGCTAAATGACATTGCAAAACTTTGATGAAAGTATTGATTTTGAATGTGAATGCCTTTTGGCTGGGAATCTTGGGTGCCTGACATTGGGAATGCAGACAATTTACAGTAACATAGCGTCAGTCAATTTACAGAAACAAAGCACCAGTCCATTTCCAGAAACATCACACCAGTCCATTTCCAGAAACATGGCACCAGCCCATTTCCAGATGTCACCAGTTCATTCCAGAAACATCGCTCTAGTCCATTTCCAGAAACAGGCAGCACCAGACCATTTCCAGAAACATGGCACCAGTCCATTTCCAGAAACATTATATAGCATCAATCAATTTATAGAACATAGCACCAGTCCATAAATATAACTAGAAAATGTGTCCAAGGGTCTCGAATGCCCCGCTAAAGAGTTATCGGTTGCTTACAAAATGGAGTAACACAATGTTAAGTGTAATAATAAAAGGGAAGTTATGGGAAGTTATTCAAACTTCTTACACATTTACATCTCTATGGCACCATTATATTCCTATATAATGGTGCCATAGAGATGTAAGTGTGTTAGAAGTTTGAATACTGTAAGGCTTTTGGTATGTGGGTAATGGACTTAATAAACAAGAGGGCCAAGATGGCCCTAAATTGATCACCTGAGTACTGGCCCATTATCACACTTCTTCGAAATCTTATGGTCATATACAATCTATGCAAGTTTGGTTATGATTGTTCAAGAAATGTGGCCTCTGTTGTGTTAACAACCTTGATATAAAGACACTGACAAAGTTTGGTAAAGATCAAATACAAAATGAAGGTGCTAGAGTGTAACACCTGGGGCAGGGCCAAATGTGACCCCAGGGCTACATGTAAGCTATGAGAGCTGTGTGCCTTGTGGTTTCAGAGAACAAGATTTTAAGATTTTCTCTATACAAGTCTACGTAAAACATGTGACCCCTGTGCCAGGGCCAAATGTGTCCCCAGGGTCACCATTTGAATAAACTTGGTAAAGGACCATAAGCTCATAGTAAATGCAAAATATTAAACCTCTGGCTCTTGTAGTTTCAGAGAAGATTTTTTTAATTTTTTACTATATAAATCTATGTAAAACATGTGACCCCTGTGCCAGGGCCAAATATGACCCCAGGGTCACCATTTGAACAAACTTGGTAGATGACCACAAGCTTATAGCAGAATGCAAAATATTAAACCTCTGCCTCTTGCAGTTTCAGAAAACGTTTTTCACTATACAAGTCTATGTAAAACATGTGACCCCTGGGGCGGGGCAAAATGTGACCACAGTGTCACCATTTAAACAAACTTGGTAAAGAACCATAAGCTTATAGTAAATGCAAAATATTAAACCTCTGGCTCTTGTAGTTTCAGAGAAGACTTAAAAAAATAATCCTATGTAAAACTGTGACGCCTGGGACAGGGCCAAATTTAACCCCAGGGTCACCATTTGAACAAACTTGGTATATGAGAGCTCTGTGCCTTGTGGTTTCAGGAAAGAAGAGTTTAAAGTTTTTTCCTATATAATTAAGTCTATGAAAAACATGCAAAATCTCAATATATAAACTTTGGACCCCAACGGGGCACGGCCATTTTTGACCCCGGAGACTTCATTTGAACAAACTTGATAGTCTAGGCATTGGCGATCATTTCAAAAGAAAAACTGTCGAAATCTGTCCTGCTGTTCTTGAGAAGATTTTTGATGGTTTCGACCATATATGGTAATGGTGGCCATCTTGGATGTAGCACTGACCTAATTTTAACAAATCTAAAAACCATTCATCTAAGAATCATCCATGTGAAGTTTGGTCAGAATTGGCCAAGCGGTTTCTGAGGAGAAGTCGTTCGAAGCAAAAGTTCACGATGTTGGACGACGGACGAGTGTGATCCCAATAGATCACATTGAGCCTTCGGCAATGTAAAATTTTAATGTAAAGTAACAAAGTGTAAAAAGTAGGTCAAGGTCATTTATATTGACTGGATTTGGGTAGGAACATATTGCTGTCATATAGATGTAAGTGTGTATGAAGTTTGAAAACTGTACGGCTTTTGGTATATACATAAACATGGCACCGCTCCATGCATCCATTCAAGAGAAACTTTCTCAGATCAATTTTAAAGTGAGTAAAGCATCCAGAAAATGCAAATATTTGTATCAAAAGGCACTTAAATAGTTCTATATACACCCAGTGATTTATGTGTGCCATTACCACAAAAAAACAGTTGAATGCATAACAAATACAGGAACATTTATAATGAACAAATACAGGAACATTTATAATGAATTATTGAGACTTCTAAAATGTCTTGGAAATTAAAGTTGCAATGTCAAATGTCAACAAGATGATTTACTCATGCCATGCACTACCAGAAGTTGTGACATTTCTCATTGTATTGCAAAAATGTTTATGTTCTATTTAACTCTTTTCAGACTCCATTCCTATATTCAAATGTCATTATCTTCAAATATAATGACTGAAGTAAAGTGACAGAGCATAAACTAATAGCTGACATTAATGTATGTATGGTGTATGAGATGTTGCTATAAGCAATTTTTCAATCACCACAATGGTCTCTGTTTCTATAAGTGAGTTTTCTTTATAGTGCTGCCACACCATTATACCCCACTGTAGACATGACATGATACCCCACCCAGTCACATATATTGACATCGGGCCGACCAGTCCTTTATATGCTGAACCTAATGACCCGGCTGGGGATCAACACCCTCACGCATGCTAGGCTGGGGAACCACACCCTCACGCATGCTAGGCTGGGGATCCACACTCCACGCATGCTAGGCTGGGGATCCACACCCTCACGCATGCTAGGCTCGGAATCCACACCCTCACGCATGCTAGGCGGGAGCTCTACCACACAGCCATTGGAATGGAGGAATGGAGCATTGACTAATAGCTGACATTACTGTGAACGTTTATGGGGGGAAAAATCTGACATCTGGATCTATGTAGAACCTATTTGACAAATGATGATTTGGAATAATAACAGAAAGCCTAAATATGGCCGTAATCATGATGGACATCCTCTATCCAACTCTATCAAAATGGACATGGTCATACACATGATTGTAACAGTTTGGCTATCAAGGAATACAGCTATATCCAAGTATGAAAGTATGAAAATGTCACACAAAAATCTGATGTTAAATGGACACAGAAAGCCAGTGGACATGCTCTATCCTCAGAACATGCTATCTACATATAGAAACAGAAGGCAGGTTGTGCCAGCTACATTTAGAAACAGAAGGCTGGACATCATCTCTTGTGCCAGCTACATATAGAAACAGAAGGCAGGTTGTGCCAGCTACATTTAGAAGGTGGCAATATACATTTAGTAAAAGGCAGGTGGGAGGTGGTGCCAACAGAATGCAGGAGGCGCCATCTACATTTAGTAAAAAAATGCAGGTGGCGCCATCTACATTTAGAAACAGAGGGAAGGTGGTGCCATCTACATATAAAATTGAATTGGTTTTAAGGTGCACCAACACATGAAAGGTTATATGGTGCCTAACAGGAATGAACATGCCAGGCTCATCCTCATTTACATCAAGTTAAAAGATGGAGAATGGGCCTAGAACCTTCTCATCTGTAGAACTTAAAGAAGACCTTTAATGAGCATGAACAAAAAATGATAAAATGAACATGAATTTGGTGGGTGGGTGTGTGGGGGTTGGGTTACATGTTCTACCTCTGCGGGATCTGCAGTGGACCTATTCTTTGCCCGGGAACCACGCGGGGCTCTACATACAGAAAAATGTAACATATATCTGGCATAAGGGTGTCAATATAATCTGCCTTCTTTTTCTAAATGAAGGTGATGGTGCCAACTGCATTCTATGTATAAATGTAAATGTCCCACAAAACCTTGATGTAAAATTTCGCAACCATACCAGAACACACTTGTCCCCTGTGTTAAAAAAAACTCGTTAGCTATTTTGCCACTATTAACCTCAAGGGTCAGAACATTTGTGTGAAAGTTCACCATGATCAATAACATGAGAAATTACATCAATTACTGGGGCCTCAAGTGCTTCTACAGCTCTAATGCCTGTCACTCAGAGAAAGAATTTATGTCTACACATTTCAATGGACACTTATCAAGCAACTGGTGGAAATAAACAAGAAGCCCAAGAGGGCATGTATCGCTCTACTGGCTGGGGATAGAAGAATTGTGTGTCAGATATGGCAATATCAAACTAGTTTTATATAAACTGTCTTCAATTGACATGTCGCCAGTACTTAGATATCTCAGCCCTATTGCTGATGTTGGAGTATATTGACAATAGTTTATATAACATAGTTGCACATGCTTTATACACGTGCAGTTGTTTGTCGGAGGTATCGTTCTGGTTTGATTGGTTGAAATGGATAAATGATTGACAACTGGCGAGATGTTAATTACCAAGAAAGGATGTATTTGGCTCAAGTTTGGCTGGCTTTAAAACAAATCAAACTTTCGTTAATATCAAACCAACTTTCACGTGTGACCCAGGGGCCGGGCTAAATTTGACCACATGGTCATTATTTGAACAAATTTGGTAGAGGACCATAAGCTCAGTGTAAATACAAAGTATTAAACCGTTGGCTCTTGTAATTTCAGAGAATTTTTTTTAGGTTTGTCCCTAAATAAGTCTATATAAAACATGTGACCCCGGGGAGAGTGACCCCGGGTATAGGGCCAAATTTGACTCCAGGGTCACCAATTGAACAAACTTGGTAGAGCTGATGGTAAATACAACATATTAAACCTCTGGCTGTTGTAGTTTCAGAGAAGATTTTTTTTTAAAGTTTTTCCCTATATAACTCTGTGTAAAACATGTGACCCCTGGGGAGGGGCCAAATTTGACCCCAGAGTCACCATTTGAAGAGGCCAATAAGCTGATGCTAAATACAAAATATTAAATCTTTGGCTCTTGGCAGAGGATTCATAAGCTGACAATAAATAAAAAATATTGACCTTTATCTCTTGTAGTTTCATAAAAGAAGATTTTTGAAGTTTTTCCCTATAACTCTATGTAAAAGTGATCCAACAAGGGCCCCTAAGCTCCCAATTAAAAGAAAAAAGATCCAAGGTTTCTTACAAGAAAAAAACAAAAAACAAGAGGCCCAAGAGGGCCTGTGGACACTCTACTGGCTAACATGGCTCTTATAACATCAATGAAGCGAGTGACTGCAATTTACGTGTTTTTTTTTAAAGTTTTGGGCAAAATACAGCATTTTTAACTAAATCAAGGGCCGTAACTAAAAAATCTGGTAAATTTTGATAAAGATCAGATGAAAAATGAAGGCCCTACCATATTAACGAGGCAAAACATAGCATTTTTAACTAAATCAAGAGCCATAACTCCTCTGTTACTGGTCCGATCTGGCCAGTTTTTGAACTTGGACAATAGAGCAAAAAAAACACTAAAAAAAACACTTAAAAAAAAAAAAAAAAAATTTAAAAAAAAAATAAAAAAAAAATCTATCTAATTTTTTTTTTAAATATAAACAAGGAACATGTTTATGATATTTCACAAGAATAGAATAAGTGTTTTCGGAGGACATGTTGTTTGAAATTTCCTTAAATTTGACCTAATTTTAGACATGGCAGCCATCTTGGATGACTGGCGGCCGTGAAAAACAAAAATCTGAGAGGGACTATCCCAAATATGATAGTGATTAAGTTTCATCAAAATCCTTCAAGCGGTTTCAGAGAAAATGTCATTTTCAACCTTTTCCTATATAACTCTATGTAAACTTTGGGTCGCCGTGGTGGCCATTTTGATTATTCGACGATAACGAAAATCACAAACTTGATAGAGGCCAACCCAAGGAACATGTTTATGATATTTCACAAGAATGGAATAAGTGGTTTTGGAGGAGATGTCGTTTGAAATTTCCTTTAATTTGACCTAGTTTTAGCCATGGTGGCAATCTTGGATGACTGGCAGCCGCAAAAAACACAAATCTGAGAGGATCTATCCCAAAGATCATTATGATTTAAGTTTCATCAAAATCCTTCAAGCGGTTTCAGAGAAGATGTCATTTTTAACGTTTTCCTATATAACTCCATGTAAACTTTGGGTCGCTGTGGCGGCCATTTTGATTAATCGACGGTAACGAAAAACACAAACTTGATAGAGGCCAACCCAAGGAACATGTTTATGATATTTCACAAGAGTGGAATGTGGTTTTGGAGGCGGTCATGAAAAACACAAATCTGAGAGGGGCCCTCCCAAGTAACATTGTGATGAAGTTTCATCAAAATCCTTCAAGCGATTTCAGAGGAGATGTCGATTTTTTAAAATTGCTAACAGACAGATGGACGGACGGACGGACGGACAGACGGACGAAAAGTGATCGCATAAGCTTGCCTGGCCTTTGGCTAGAGCTAAAAACAGAATGCATTTGAACACATGTAAAGAAGTGCATCCTTCTTATGGTTCTTCTGAACTTTAGGAGAGGAAAAGAACACACCATTTTCCTGAAGATGCTAATTAACTCAAACCCTGAATGCTGTAATCCAATTGTTTGGAAATAACAGGAGCATGGTGGAATTACCAGGAGTATGTTGAGGATTCTGTGAAATATCAGAAATATCAGAACCATCAGGAGAGTGCAGTCTTCCCAACTTTATCCCAGCTCTGGTCATAATTAGCCCTTATCAACTCTCATAAGATGTGTAAATTAGAAGCACACTTGCTTTCATTAAATATGTATAATCCCATTATTATTTATTAGTGGCTGCTGTTTGAACCCCAGTCAGAGGAACATGTCCTCATTACGGGACTATTACAAGGTTTCACTTTCCCAGTTGATCCATAAACCACAGAGGAACATGTCTTCATTACAGGACTATTACAAGGTTTCCCAGTTGATCCATAAACCACAGAGGAACATGTCCTCATTACGGGACTATTACAAGGTTTCACTTTCCCATAAACCAGACACATTCATGCACATTGGGTGAACTGACATCATAATATGGACAATTGCTTTTTATAGAACCCCATTGCTTTGTATAGTACACCATTGCTTTGTAGTTCACCATTGCTTTGTATAGAACCCCATTGCTTTGTATAGTACACCATTGCTTTGTATAGTACACCATTGCTTTGTATAGTAAACCATTGCTTTGTATAGTACACCATTGCTTTGTATAGTACACCAATGCTTTGTATAGTAAACCATTGCTTTGTATAGTACACCACTGCTTTGCATAGAGGATTTTTACAAAGGAGCTTACATAAAATACCTAGAAGATTTCTTTTTTATAGAGGAATAATGCCACAATACTGAATGATTTAGGGCATGTTCGAAATATGTAGTTTTCTTGGGAAAAAGTGACCTTACAGGTGTTAAACCAGTCTAAAACTGTAAACACATGCAGGGGTTGTAGATACTCTGTACCCATGCATGGCTCTGCACTGCACCATTTTAAGGACACATTTCCTTAAAAGCATGGGAATCTTGTTTTTTACCGACTGCATGCTCCATGACCTTTCAACTGCGGTATATAAATTGAGGCTCGCTTGTAGTTTTTTCTTTGTGTTACATTGTTATATTAGATATTGTCTTGGGTAAGAAAAGTAAAACACAACTTTGTAATTTAGAAAAGCATATTCATAATTTAGCTAGTTTAAATACAAAACTTGTCTGATATTTCTTTATTGTTTCTAGAACAAGAATGATAGCAAAGCATTATATTTTACTGCACACAAAAAGGCTTTATTCGGTGGGCCTCATAATCTCAATCAAAATCGAATATCACAATATTCTCATGAAACTGCATGGCTAACAGTGATTTACAGTTACCTATAGAAATTTACTCCCCACCCCCTCATTCACCCCCAGTTACCTATAGAAATTTACTCTCCCCACCACCCCCCACCCTCCCCCCTCGAAATATGTCCTTAAATAACAACTGCTGTCACACTAAAGAAAAGAATCAGGTAAAGGACCTATTGGCTAATGGCTACCGAAAGGTGGGGACTAAACAAATCTCATCTGCCTAAATTTCCCTTTTCTTCATACCAATCAAATGCAACTGCTGTCCCTCAAAACAACTATAAACTCCCAACTCTGCCCCAGCATCCTTCATAATTGTTTTTAACAAACCTCTACTACAGATGATGGTTCACAATACAGGACTTTCAAAAGCACATTTGTCCTATTTATTCATTTACCATACCATGAGCTTCCATTACATCAAGTTTTCATTCCTATCTGGTAAGACCCCTTCATTAAGCCAATTAGCCACTCTGTACAGGTACATTATACAGAATATCCCAATTAGTGGCTGTTAGAGACATCTGTAAAACATGTAGCATCATCTGCATACAGCATATACTATAATCTGTGATCCATTTCATACATGCATCAGGTCACAGGTGTGATGTAGTGATGTCATATAAATCACGATCCTACATCATCCAACATGCATAATGTTGCAGGTGGGATGTTATCTGCTGCAATGTGAGTTTTAACTATGGAAGATTGATGGAAATTACAGATTTCGAATTTTGGAATATTTGAATGAAGCATCTCTCTCAGCACTGGATATCTGCCATGGCTTATGTTGATGTGGATACAGTGTGTTTTTATATGTAATAGTAAAACTAATGTGTGTGGATGTATTCCTAAGGTTTCTAGTCCCACCACCAGTTGATTAATAGAAATGTTTCACTTCTTAACTTACTAATCAGAATCCCAATGACAAAGTAAGCATGGTTACATGACTATAATCAACCAATCAACCAGAGTCCGATCTGATCTACTAATCAGAATCCCGATGACAGAGCATTAAGTGTGGTCACATGACCATAATCAACCAATCACCCTGAGACTAATAATCAGAAACACCATAATAATGCAAGCATGGTCACATGACCATAATCAACCAATAAACCATAGACTAATCTACCAATCAGAATCACCATAATAATGCAAGCATGGTCACTCAACCATAATCAACCAATAAACCATAGACTAATCTACCAATCAGAATCACCATAATAATGCAAGCATGGTCACTCAACCATAATCAACCAATAAACCATAGACTAATCTACCAATCAGAATCACCATAATAATGCAAGCATGGTCACTCAACCATAATCAACCAATAAACCATAGACTAATCTACCAATCAGAATCACCATAATAATGCAAGCATGGTCACTCAACCATAATCAACCAATAAACCATAGACTAATCTACCAATCAGAAACACCATAATAATGCAAGCATGGTCACTCAACCATAATCAACCAATAAACCATAGACTAATCTACCAATCAGAAACACCATAATAATGCAAGCATGGTCACTCAACCATAATCAACCAATAAACCTTAGACTAATCTACCAATCAGAATCACCATAATAATGCAAGCATGGTCACTCAACCATAATCAACCAATAAACCATAGACTAATCTACCAATCAGAATCACCATAATAATGCAAGCATGGTCACATGATCATAATCAACCAATTAACCAGAGACTATTCTACCAATCAGAATCGCCATGTTAGAAAGAACGTGTCACATGACCAAAATCAACCATCGACTGCAGTTCAATCTACTAAGTCTAATTAAAATTAATTATCTAATTAAATTTCCAAGTAATGACTGTTTCACAAGAAATTTCTGAAGGTTTTGCTTGTTTTTGTTGTCTTTGCATTTATAAAATATGCAGCTACATTGTAAATAACGTAGTAACCTTGGAATATAGATAAAGGTAATGGTGAATTAGGAACATTATCTCACCAGAGTTTGGTTGAGAGAAATACCAGCGTGGAGTAATAACCATGCACTCAGATCACAAGCAAGAAGATGCATATTAAAATTCTCAAGCTCCATGTAAGAATGATTGCTTCACACTTTGTAATTTACAGATCAACATAAAACAGCTTCTATTACATCTGGCAGCAAATCTGTCAGTTGTAAATCAATTTGAACCAATTAAAATCTCAGGAAGTTGCTCATACCTGATGGGCAGTTATATGCTGGCAGAGAAGTGCTAAAACAAAGGCATCCAGTCTGAATCAGGAACATTGATCATAAACATGTGAACTTATTAAAGTAACTTGCATTCGGATGTCAGCAGCTAATGCAACAGAAAACACATTAAGACTGGTAAAAGCCATTTAAGGTAATACTGGCATGGAGGAGTATTCCCTAAGTGACATACTACATCTGAAACCTCCATCACATTATGGCACTTAAGTGTGACAGAATGTTTTATGGGTATGTGTAAAAAATAGGCTTCCAGGAAAGCATGCAGCAAGTGTTACCCATCAAATCAATTTTTTTGAATTAAATGTGAATTATTCTGCATTTATCAGTTGTGAATTCCCTTTGGACAAATTTCCAACATCACAAAAACAGTAAAAACCTTAATTTTCTGAATGTTCATGCAGATAAAAATCAGGCGAGTTTCTGTTTAGTGTCCAATTAAATGTACTGTTAAACCTCCCAGTTGTATGCCCCTCAACCATGATTCAGCTTCTCCTTGTTAATCAAATTCATTATCTCCCTTGATTCCCACGGAACTATGACTGAGCTTCTTATCAATTACTTTCCTTGATATCGCCATTCATGATCCACTTTCTGGAGCAGGGTCATTAAAACTTCAAATGAAACTTTCTAAGGGAGGTAATGAATTCTGACCTAGTTTGGAGGAATGAAGGGAGGTAATCAATTCTGACCTAGTTTGGAGGAATGAAGGGAGGTAATCAATTCTGACCTAGTTTGGAGGAATGAAGGGAGGTAATCAATTCTGACCTAGTTTTACTTTTGGGAATAACATACTCCAATAATTGGATCTGAATTTGCCAACAATATTAACTTATTTCATTTCAATTCTGTTTCACGAATATGATTATTTCATTCAATTCTGTTTCATGAATATGATTATTTCATTCAATTCTGTTTCATGAATATGATTATTTCATTCCATTCTGTTTCATGAATATGATTACTCCCCCACCCCTCTTATTTCATTCCATTCTGTTTCATGAATATGATTACTCCCCCACCCCCCTTATTTCATTCCATTCTGTTTCATGAATATGATTACTCCCCCACCCCCCTTATTTCATTCCATTCTGTTTCATGAATATGATTACTCCCCCACCCCCCTTATTTCATTCCATTCTGTTTCATGAATATGATTACTCACCCCCACCCACCTTATTTCATTCAATTCTGTTTCATGAATATGATTACTCGGCCCCACCCCAAAAGAAATAGCCTATTTATAGTATCAGAAGTGTTTAAATAACAAACATTCGTTCAATGGTATGATGAGATATAATTAAAACGATTGGATAATCAGCATTGATTTCCTCCATTCATTCCCTGAAACTAAAAATCAAAACTGATTACCTGCCTTTATTCCAAAAAAACTGAAGAATTATTCTGATTACCTCCCTTTATTCCCCTGTACCATATGGACCAGCTTCAGTGTTCATCAAATGCATTACCTCCCTTTATTCCCCTGTACCATTATGACCCAGCTTCAGTGTTCATCAACTGCATTACCTCCCTTTATTCCCCTGTACCATATGACCCAGCTTCAGTGTTCATCAACTGCATTACCTCCCTTTATTCCCCTGTACCATTATGACCCAGCTTCAGTGTTCATCAACTGCATTACCTCCCTTTATTCCCCTGTACCATATGACCCAGCTTCAGTGTTCATCAACTGCATTACCTCTCTTTATTCCCCTGTACCATATGACCCAGCTTCAGTGTTCATCAACTGCATTACCTCCCTTTATTCCCCTGTACCATATGATCCAGCTTCAGTGTTCATCAACTGCATTACCTCCCTTTATTCCCCTGTACCATATGACCCCGCTTCAGTGTTCATTAACTGCATTACCTCCCTTTATTCCCCAAACTTAATTCATAGACCAGCACACATTGTCATTATTTGCCAAGCTAATGACCACATAATCATATGTCAACAAAATATAGGCACTGCAGATATAACAGAGTTTCACTACTTTGTTGAGGCATGACATAAAGGCACAACACCAGAAATTGCTCCATTAATCACAGTCACTATTCCCACCTTGCAGATCCTCACTTGACAATGCGGCAGAGACTATAAACCTTAGCATTACACATACACTTACACTCACTGAAGGTTGGTTTGGTTGATTGGTCGGTCGGTCGGTTGATTGGTTAAAATTAATGGTGCTTTATGTCACTTAGTCTATATATGACGGTCGACTTGTTGTGGTAGAGGCAGACAACAGACATTTTACTGGGTAGAACCAGTACTGTACACCTCCTGCCATCTGTATGGACATATTCTCACAAGTGCTCATTAAAGGATAATAACACACAAATTTCTTTTCTTTTTTCCAACAGCAGCATTTTATGACTACTACTACATTCCAAATAATAACTGGTGGTTTTCTACACTGTTTATACACCATTAGAACGAACCAGTCATTGAAACTTTAATAGTACACTGTTATTATACCCCTCCCGCTTTTTAATCAAAAGTGAAGCCATTTTGCTCGTTTGCTTACTAATTTTGGAAATAACATGTCAGTGTTCCTCACTGGCCTGTCATAATACAGCTTTGCAGAATCACACAAGAGAGATATGTCAAAACAAATTCCAATATTTGGTCAGTGAAGACATGCACATGAACAGTTTTATGTTCAAGAAGGGAACTACTGATTAATGTAGACAGGCTGATGCATACATGTACATTGGAATTTCAGTCTTTTCATGTATTTAGGAACAATAACCTTTGTAAACTCAGCCAAATCTAACACAATCAGGGTAGAGTTGCATCCCTTGATAGCAATGGGCAATACTAAACAATTACCGACATCCTTTGTTCCTTTATTTAACAGATCAATTAGGCAATTTATTCTTTCTCCATCAAGACAATTAGCACAGGATTATTGATAAAAGTTTAACACCTTTTCCCCAATAATCCACATTACAGCCAAGAGTAATTAAGAACTTCCTGCAGAATATCAATGCCACAAATGAGTCTCCCATGGCTGCCTATTTCACAATAAACTTTTTCAAAAATTACCTGCATTGGCAGATTCAGGGTGGGGTACAGTACACCTAAATAAACATATACGCCCCCACTCCCCACCTCTCTTACCATGTATACCGTATTTCATTTATTCCAAAAAATAAAAGGTTTCAATCTATACCATTTAAGATGCCCATATTTTGCACAAATATCCCTCACCAATCACACAGGGCTGCCAGCTCATCAGCAAAATAAAATTCCTTTTCCTTGATGTCATTTTTCACTGAGCAAGTTAACACAATGTAATCAGCCTCCACCTCCCCTACAGCCATCCATACCAAACTTTATATCTGTTTTTGCTCTTAAGGCAAGGGTTGCAAACACTTGAGCCTTCTAGATGCTTATATCATGATAAAGTATATCATTCAGCATCTTGACATTTTTTTTATTACATAATGATTGCTGTACAGAAAGGTAATACATATATGACTTAGTATTGGTTAAGACATCAATGAACAGTATAAACGATTGTTAACTCTGTAACTAGAAGACCAAGTTTCATAATAACCAGAAGCACTGATATGTCTACCCTGGATCTGCATCTGCCCAATAACCAGAAACACTGATTTGTGAACCCTGGATCTGCATCAGCCCAATAACCAGAAACACTGATTTGTGAACCCTGGATCTGCATCAGCCCAATAACCAGAAGCACTGATTTGTGAACCCTGGATCTGCATCAGCCCAATAACCAGAAGCACTGATATGTCTACCCTGGATCTGCATCAGCCCAATAACCAGAAACACTGATATGTCTACCCTGCAACCAGAAACACTGATGTGTCTACCCTGGATCTGCATCAGCCCAATAACCAGAAGCACTGATATGTCTACCCTGGATCTGCATCAGCCCAATAACCAGAAGCACTGATATGTCTACCCTGGATCTGCATCAGCCCAATAACCAGAAGCACTGATATGTCTACCCTGGATCTGCATCTGCCCAATAACCAGAAACACTGATTTGTGAACCCTGGATCTGCATCAGCCCAATAACCAGAAACACTGATATGTCTACCCTGGATCTGCATCAGCCCAATAACCAGAAGCACTGATATGTCTACCCTGGATCTGCATCTGCCCAATAACCAGAAACACTGATATGTCTACCCTGGATCTGCATCTGCCCAATAACCAGAAACACTGATTTGTGAACCCTGGATCTGCATCAGCCCAATAACCAGAAACACTGATATGTCTACCCTGGATCTGCATCTGCCCAATAACCAGAAACACTGATTTGTGAACCCTGGATCTGCATCAGCCCAATAACCAGAAGCACTGATATGTGAACCCTGGATCTGCATCAGCCCAATAACCAGAAACACTGATATGTCTACCCTGGATCTGCATCAGCCCAATAACCAGAAACACCGATATGTCTACCCTGGATCTGCATCAGCACAATAACCAGAAACACTGATATGTCTACCCTGGATCTGCATCAGCCCAATAACCAGAAACACTGATATGTCTACCCTGGATCTGCATCAGCCCAATAACCAGAAACACTGATATGTCTACCCTGGATCTGCATCAGCACAATAACCAGAAACACTGATATGTCTACCCTGGATCTGCATCTGCCCAATAACCAGAAGCACTGATTTGTGAACCCTGGATCTGCATCTGCCCAATAACCAGAAACACTGATTTGTGAACCCTGGATCTGCATCAGCCTAATAACCAGAAGCACTGATTTGTGAACCCTGGATCTGCATCTGCCCAATAACCAGAAACACTGATATGTCAACCCTGGATCTGCATCTGCCCAATAACCAGAAGCACTGATTTGTGAACCCTGGATCTGCATCTGCCCAATAACCAGAAACACTGATTTGTGAACCCTGGATCTGCATCAGCCCAATAACCAGAAGCACTGATTTGTGAACCCTGGATCTGCATCAGCCTAATAACCAGAAGCACTGATATGTCTACCCTGGATCTGCATCTGCCCAATAACCAGAAGCACTGATTTGTGAACCCTGGATCTGCATCAGCCTAATAACCAGAAACACTGATGTGTCTACCCTGGATCTGCATCAGCCCAATAACCAGAAGCACTGATTTGTGAATCCTGGATCTGCATCTGCCCAATAACCAGAAACACTGATTTGTGAACCCTGGATCTGCATCAGCCCAATAACCAGAAGCACTGATTTGTGAACCCTGGATCTGCATCAGCCCAATAACCAGAAACACTGATATGTCTACCCTGGATCTGCATCTGCCCAATAACCAGAAACACTGATTTGTGAACCCTGGATCTGCATCAGCCCAATAACCAGAAGCACTGATTTGTGAACCCTGGATCTGCATCAGCCTAATAACCAGAAGCACTGATATGTCTACCCTGGATCTGCATCTGCCCAATAACCAGAAGCACTGATTTGTGAACCCTGGATCTGCATCAGCCTAATAACCAGAAACACTGATGTGTCTACCCTGGATCTGCATCAGCCCAATAACCAGAAGCACTGATTTGTGAATCCTGGATCTGCATCTGCCCAATAACCAGAAACACTGATTTGTGAACCCTGGATCTGCATCAGCCCAATAACCAGAAGCACTGATTTGTGAACCCTGGATCTGCATCAGCCCAATAACCAGAAGCACTGCTATGTCAACCCTGGATCTGCATCAGCCCAATAACCAGAAACACTGATATGTCTACCCTGGATCTGCATCAGCCCAATAACCAGAAGCACTGATATGTCTACCCTGGATCTGCATCAGCCCAATAACCAGAAGCACTGATATGTCTACCCCGGATCTGCATCAGCCCAATAACCAGAAGCACTGATTTGTGAACCCTGGATCTGCATCAGCCCAATAACCAGAAACACTGATATGTCTACCCTGGATCTGCATCTGCCCAATAACCAGAAACACTGATTTGTGAACCCTGGATCTGCATCTGCCCAATAACCAGAAGCACTGATTTGTGAACCCTGGATCTGCATCAGCCTAATAACCAGAAGCACTGATATGTCTACCCTGGATCTGCATCAGCCCAATAACCAGAAGCACTGATATGTCTACCCCGGATCTGCATCAGCCCAATAACCAGAAGCACTGATTTGTGAACCCTGGATCTGCATCAGCCCAATAACCAGAAACACTGATATGTCTACCCTGGATCTGCATCTGCCCAATAACCAGAAACACTGATTTGTGAACCCTGGATCTGCATCTGCCCAATAACCAGAAGCACTGATTTGTGAACCCTGGATCTGCATCAGCCTAATAACCAGAAGCACTGATATGTCTACCCCGGATCTGCATCAGCCCAATAACCAGAAGCACTGCTATGTCAACCCTGGATCTGCATCAGCCCAATAACCAGAAGCACTGCTATGTCAACCCTGGATCTGCATCTGCCCAATAGCACTGATTTGTCAAGTAGAGTATAAATTTCCACATG
Organism: Cyrtodaria siliqua; assembly: GCA_037043455.1. Taxonomy (NCBI): domain Eukaryota; kingdom Metazoa; phylum Mollusca; class Bivalvia; order Adapedonta; family Hiatellidae; genus Cyrtodaria; species Cyrtodaria siliqua. The sequence goes on along the minus strand of JAWPHD010005454.1, from coordinate 84,536 downwards.
TTACAAAACTGAAATCCAATTACTACCAAATAGCATGCTAAAATCAAATCAACTATTGCAGTGAAGTGGCTAGAACTATCGAATTTCGCTTTAATTACGCATTTCAATTTAACCGCAGGGAACAACATCCAGACTTAAAAAAAGAAACTCAATCAAGCCACCAAAAACAAAACATGTAACTCATTAAAAGCTTAAATTAATATTGATTGGTATAAAAACTCTTGGATAAATGCTTTCACCGATTGGAATTTCAATGGTATTAATTAAGCTAACATTAAATAACCAATTGCATAATCTATGATTATAACAAATTATCGAAGAAGATCAATTATTCACTAAAAGTATCATCGATTTCATCATCGTACTGTAAAAACAGCGGAAGTGCCATTGAATGAAGTAAATTGAATGAAGTAAATTGAATGAAGTAATCTGATACCAATAAAAGGAGATACGAAGTTGAAATGTATTTTACACAATAAGATGTCAGTTAAGTAAAAAAAAAAAAAAGGAAAAATAATTTTAATTGCATAATTGTCAAAGCAGTCAGATGAATAAGATTGGGTCGTTGTAATTGATTCCATGATGGAGTTAAAGGGACAGGAGGCAAATTGGAAGGAAAATGGGTGGCAGTCCAAATTCAAATAAAATATTTATTTGATCATAATGTGTTTCAGCTGCACATTTCAAGGGTATATACACTATAATAGATCCCCAAGAAATCCCCAATTGTTATTTATTACAAACAATCTTTCCTAGGAGAAGAATTCTATAAGCAGTTTGCTTTCATTCTAATCCTTTTAATTGTACTATGTATATATATATGAAATGTTGTAAACCATTGAATTTAAACCAAATCTCCAATTTAATTACTGTATAATATAATAAATAATTGATAATAATTCATATGATGCTGTAAGGCTAAAATAAGTTCTTGTTGTGGGATGTATTAAAGTACACTTTTATTTAATTAAATGTACAACTGTTAGCTTTATGAACCCTGTATGAATTAATATTGACCATTTAACAACAACAAAATACTGAATTGTAAAGTTTTCCAGACCAAACAAGCAATATTTAAATCTAAAATAACATGCTGCTTTATTTAATGCATGCACACATTTTGTATGAAACTGAAGCACATTATGACAGTTTCCATTTGTACACCAATGTCTTTTCCAAATCACCTTTAGTCCCTTTAAAGATATATTTATACACATTACTAACAACAAAATAATGCATAAACTATTTAATCTTTAAAACAGTTTTTAAATTAAAATTTTCTTACTGTAAGGCCTTGGTGAAAGAATTTATATGACTTATTTCCTAAAAATGTAATTAAGTCAGATTTGAGGAAATGAATTGTGTAAACCAAGAGCCGTGTCAATGCCAGTGATCAGTTCTGTAAACGGATACGATTGATAATTTACCATTGAAGGGCTCAACTGACAACATTTATGGTATTAGGTTGCATTATGGTTCGCACACATCCCCCTCCAGCTTGTGTTGATAATTCCAGCATTCAATTACTAGCTCAGTCCTCTATTATCCATGGGACAAATTACACAAACACTGTGCTGCATTGTATTGAATAGTTGTTTATGGGACTACATGTCCTTTCCTTACAGGTGTAAATACCCATTAATGTGTGTGTTTAACTGGCTTGATCAAATTTCTGGTGGATATAAGCTTGACTGACAGAATGGAACTATGTATTACAAAATGGATGTCAATATTCTATTGCTCTATAATATGGATGAACCTTACGTTCACTATACACCTTGAATAAATTGAAGCAATTATCGAATAAATAGTGTACCTAACCACAAAGCATTATCGAAAACAATAATAAACATTCTAAATAAATCCAGCTGAAAAAAACACTACGTTCACTAAGTAAGTAAGGAATTATCTGTAACTTCACAAATAGTGTGTCAGACCCATATCAGATTGGTGCTCCATAACCTATACACAGACCAAATAAATGGTGTACTTCAACAAATGGTGTACTCTAACAAAGAGTGTACTTCTCCAACAAAGTGTGTCATTCTCCAACAAAGAGTGTACTTCTCCAACAAAGGGCGTCCTTCTCCAACAAAGGGTATACTTCTCCAACAAAGGGTGTACTTATCCAACAAAGGGTGTCCTTCTCCAACAAAGGGTGTACTTATCCAACAAAGGGTGTCCTTCTCCAACAAATGGTGTACTCTAACAAAGAGTGTACTTCTCCAACAAAGGGTGTCCTTCTCCAACAAAGGGTGTCCTCCTCCAACAAAGGGAATACTTATCCAACAAAGAGTGTACTTATCCAACAAAGGGTGTACTTCTCCAACAAAGGGTGTACTTCTCCAATAACGTGCACTAATCCAAAAGATGATTTACTTATACAAAATCCCTGCAAACAAACTTAAAGGGACTCACAGTTACTTATTTGCAAATAGATACAAAGTCAAAATGACATTGGATTAATAAATCAAGGTGCTAATTTGAAAACTTGTTAAATAATTTAAAATTGCGGTTGTCCCTTTAAGTGACCATAATCAAAGAAAGATTGCCAGTCAGTAGTGGGAAAATGGGTACCAAAACATTTCCAAGTGAGATGTGTTTGCCAGAAATACAGGCAACACAAATCAAAGTGTTCTAAGCCTGAAACTTCTAGAAATACAGTAGTCTGAAAATTCATATCTGTTTAAGAGAAAATACAAAACATTTAATAATAACCATATGCATCAAGCCTTAAGAAAACTTTTCCTTTCTTTTAGTTGACAATTGCTTTTCGTATATTTGTTTTAGAATCAGACAAAAATCATTTTTCACTACTTTTTAAACACTATTTATTTACCTCAATTTTTTTTGCTTCTTGATGATTGCATAAGGATTGATGTATATGGCTGTATATTCTAGAGTTAGGACTAAATGACTTACCCGTCTCAGGACGAGTGTGCCATCGTCATCGTCATCTTTGTCACGGTTTCTGTTCTCTCTGTTCCTCTCCTGATCTTTAAATATGTGGGGGATGGGTCCCTGCTCTACCTCTGTAATGGTATGTTATATAAAATTGATATGAGTGTGATGGGTCCCTGCTCTACCTCTGTAATGATATCAGTTATATAAATATGTGGGGGATGGGTCCCTGCTCTACCTCTGTAATGATATCAGTTATATAAATATGTGGGGGATGGGTCCCTGCTCTATCTCTGTAATGGTATGTTATATAAATATGATATGAGTGTGATGGGTCCCTGCTCTACCTCTGTAATGGTATGTTATACAAATATGTGGAGGATGGATCCCTTTTGCATTTTACAGGATGTTGAAGTTTGTTGTCTTGGATGACATAATTCACAGGAAATTGCAGAGTCTTTCAGAATCGACTTAGCCTCGGTCTCCCGGCCAGCTTCTGTTACAATCGTTCGATCTGCTACTCTGAATCAGAACAAGGACCTTGGTGGTATGATATGGCATATCCCCCAGACTGATATCAAGTAAATAAGGCATACATGGATATAATTTGAGCAGGCCGAGACTAGGATCGATCCACTAGACATCATCCGCCATGTTCCCATCAATAACAAGAGGTCAATGACCTTGAAGCTCTACTGATTGATTTTGATTTCAGGAAGTAGTCGCTACAGACTTGTTTTTTGAAAATCTATTTTTAACCGTGGCGGCCATCTTGAATTTCCGGCCGACCTGAAATTTTGCTAGGATCAATTAGACATTAAGAGCAACATTCCTGTGAAGTTTCATGAAAATCCGTCAAGTTGTTTCAGAGGAGTAGTCGCTACAAGTTTTCATCATATAATTCTATGTAAACAAAGATGGCCGCTGGTAGCCATGTTTAACGTCAAATCAAAACGATTTTCGACAAGGACCAACATCATGTCATACTGATCATTTTAGAAAAAGTCCCATATCAATATCTCTTATAGTTTTGAAGAAGTAGTCGCTACAAACTTATTTATTTTAAATCAATTTTTAGCTGTGGCGGCCATCTTGAATTTCCGGCCGACCTGAAATTTTTCTAGGATCAACTAGACATCAAGAGCAACATTCCTGTGAAGTTTCATGAACATCCGTCAAGTAGTTTCAGAGGAGTAGTCGCTACAAGTTTTTACTATATAACTCTATGTAACCAAAGATGGCCACTGGCAGCCATGTTTAACGTCGAATCAAAATAATTTTCTACAAGGATCAACATCATGTCATGCTGATCATTTTAGAAAAAGTCCCATATCAATATCTCTTATAGTTTTGAAGAAGTAGTTGCTACAAACTTATTTATTTTAAATCTATTTTTAGCTGTGGCGGCCATCTTGAATTTCCGGCCGACTTGAAATTTTTCTAGGATCAACTAGACATCAAGAGCAACATTCCTGTGAAGTTTCATGAACATCCGTCAAGTAGTTTCAGAGGAGTAGTCGCTACAAGTTTTTACTATATAACTCTTATGTAAACAAAGATGGCCGCTGGCAGCCATGTTTAACGTTGAATCAAAACGATTTTTGACAAGGATCAACATCATGTCATGCTGATCATTTTAGAAAAAGTCCCATATCAATATCACTTATAGTTTTCAAGAAGTAGTCGCTACAAACTTGTATTTCAAAACTCTATTTTTAGCTTTGGCGGCCATCTTGGATTTCACATCAACATGAATTTTTGCTAGGATCAACTAGACTTTATGGGCAACATTTCTGTAAAGTTTCATGAATACCCATCCAGTAGTTTCAGAGGAGTTGTCGCTACAAATAAAAGTTTACGGACAGATGGACGACGGACGCCGCACCACGGCATAAGCTCTGCTGATCTCTGATCAGTAGAGCTAAATATTGGTTTAGTTTTTCCTTTAGAATATGTGTAAACAAAGATGGCAGCTGCATCCTTTGAATAAACAAGAGGTCAATGACCTTGAAGCTCTACTGATTGATTTTGATTTCAGGAAGTAGTCGCTACAGACTTGTTTTTTGAAAAATTATTTTTAGCTGTGGCGGCCATCTTGAATTTCCGGCCAACCTGAAATTTTGCTAGGATTAATTACACATCAAGGGCAACATTCCTGTGAAGTTTCATGAAAATCCGCCAAGTTGTTGTAAAGGAGTAGTCGCTACAAGTTTTTACTATATAACTCTATGTAAACAAAGATGGCCGCTGGCAGCCATGTTTAACGTTGAATCAAAACAATTTTTGACAAGGACCAACATCATATCATGCTGATCATTTTAGAAAAAGTCCCATATCAATATCACTTATAGTTTTCAAGAAGTAGTCGCTACAAACTTGTATTTTGAAAATTTATCTTTAGCCGTGGCGGCCATCTTGAATTTCCAGCCGACCTGAAATTTTGCTAGGATCAATTAGACATCAAGAGCAACATTCCTGTTAAGTTTCATGAATATCCGTCGAGTAGTTTCAGAGGAATAGTCGCTAAAAGTTTTCATTATATAACTCTATGTAAACAAAGATGGCCGCTGAAAGCCATGTTTAACATCGAATCAAAACGATTTTTGACAAGGACTAACATCATGTCATGTTGATCATTTTACAAAAAGTCCCATATCAACATCACTTATAGTTTTCAAGAAGAAGTCGCTACAAACTTGTATTTTGAAAATCTATTTTTAGCCATGGCAGCCATCTTGAATTTCCGGCCTACCTGAAATTTTCCAAGGATCAATTAGACATCAAGAGCAACATTCCTGTGAAGTTTCATGAAAATCCGTCAAGTAGTTTCAGAGGAGTAGTCGCTACAAGTTTTCATCATATAACTCTATGTAAACAAAAATGGCCACTGGCAGCCATGTTTAATGTCGAATCAAAATAATGTTTGACTCTGATAAGTATCATGTCATGCTGATCATTTTACAAAAAGTCCCATATCAATATCACTTATAGTTTTCAAGACGTAGTCTCTACAAACTTCTTTTTTAAAAATCTATTTTTAGCTGTGGCGGCCATCTTGAATTTCTGGCCGACCTGAAATTTTGCTAGGATCAATTAGACATTAAGAGCAACATTCCTGCAAAGTTTCATGAAAATCCGCCAAGTAGTTTCAAAGGAGTAGTCGCTACAAGTTTTTACTATATAACTATGTAAACAAAGATGGCCGCTGGCAGCCATGTTTAACGTTGAATCAAAACAATTTTTGACAAGGACCAACATCATATCATTCTGATCATTTTAGAAAAAGTCCCATACCAATATCACTTATAGTTTTCAAGAAGTAGTCGCTACAAACTTGTATTTTGAAAATTTATTTTCAGCCTTGGCGGCCATCTTGAATTTCCGGCCGACCAGAAATTTTGCTAGGATCAATTAGACATCAACAGCAACATTCCTGTGAAGTTTCATGAAAATCCGTCAAGTAGTTTCAGAGGAGTAGTCGCTACAAGTTTTCATTATATAACTCTATGAAAACAAAGATGGCCGCTGGCAGCCATGTTTAACGTCGAATCAAAACGATTTTCTGCAAGGACCAACATCATGTCATGCTGATCATTTTAGAAAAAGTCCCATATCAATATCACTTAAAGTTTTCAAGAAGTAGTCGCTACAAACTTGTTTCTTAAAAACCTATTTTTAGATCTGGCGGCCATCTTGGATTTCACATCAACATGAATTTTTGCTAGGATCAACTAGACTTCATGGGCAACATTTCTGTAAAGTTTCATGAAAATCCATTCAGTAGTTTCAGAGGAGTAGTCGCTACAAAAAAAAGTTTACGGACAGACAGACGGACGGACAGACGGACGGACGACGGACGCCGCACCACGGCATAAGCTCTGCTGATCTCTGATCAGTAGAGCTAAAAAGCTGATATCTGACTCACCTTCGTGAACAATCATGGAAGACAGAGTCTCTAGTGTGTCCTTACTGTAACCTTCTGGGGGTCTGAAAATATACAATGCCACAGTGATTATCCAACACATTTCGTATTGCAATATTTCTGTCAATGGTCGGTAGGTGTAGCCAATATAAATTTAAATAAATGTGTTTGATTTTGGCAAGAAATACACACAAGTCCTTGGTCAGACATTTAGAAGTAGTAAAATAAACTTGTTACTCTTGGAGTTTTCTTGGGAGATATGAAATAATATATACTGAAATGTTGTTTAACTGCTCATCAACACATTAAAGATTATTTAGAGCCCCAGAGGAAGGATACATAGCAATCCGGGGAATCTGTCCGACGAACATGCGTGGTATAACAGTCGTTTTCGTTTGGCAGGTTATAACAAGAGGTCAATGACCTTGAAGCTCTTCTGATTGATTTTGATTTCAGGAAGTAGTCGCTACAAACTGTTTTTTTGAAAATCTATTTTTAGCTGTGGTGGCCATCTTGAATTTCCGGCCGACCTGAAATTTTGCCAGGATCAATTAGACATCAAGAGCAACATTCCTGTGAAGTTTCATGAAAATCCGTCAAGTAGTTTCAGAGGAGTAGTCGCTACAAGTTTTCATTATATAACTCTATGTAAACAAAGATGGCCACTGACAGCCATGTTTAACATTGAATCAAAATAATGTTCGACTCGGATAACCATCATGTCATGCTGATCATTTTAGAAAAAGTCCCATATCAATATCTCTTATAGTTTTCAAGAAGTAGTCGCTACAAACTTATTTTTTAAAAATCTATTTTTAGCCATGGCGGCCATCTTGAATTTCCGGCCAACTTGAAATTTTGCTAAGATCAATTAGACATCAAGAGCAACATTCGTGTGAAGTTTCATGAAAATCCGTCAAGTAGTTTTCAAAGAGTAGTCGCTACAAGTTATCATTATATAACTCTATGTAAACAAACATGGCCACTGGCAGCCATGTTTAACGTCGAATCAAAATAATGTTCGACTTGAATAACCATCATGTCATGCTGATCATTTTAGAAAAAGTCCCATATCAATAACACTTATAGTTTTCAAGAAGTAGTCGCTACAAACTTGTCTTTTGAAAATCTATTTTTAGCCATGGTGGCCATCTTGAATTTCCGGCCGACCTGAAATTTTGCAAGGATCAATTAGACATCAAGAGCAACATTCGTGTGAAGTTTCATGAAAATCCGTCAAGTAGTTTCAGAGGAGTAGTCGCTACAAGTTTTCATTATATAACTCTATGTAAACAAAGATGGCCACTGGCAGCCATGTTTAACGTCGAATAAAAATAATGTTCGACTCGGATAACCATCATGTCATGCTGATAAATTTAGAAAAAGTCCCATATCAATATCTCTTATAGTTTTCAAGAAGTAGTCGCTACAAACTTATTTTTTAAAAATCTATTTTTAGCCGTGGCGGCCATCTTGAATTTCCGGCCGACCTGAAATTTTGCTAGGATCAATTAGACATCAAGAGCAACATTTCTGTGAAGTTTCATGAAAATCCGTCAAGTAGTTGAAGAGGAGTAGTCGCTACAAGTTTTCATAATATAACTCTATGTAAACAAAGATGGCCGCTGGCAGCCATGTTTAACGTCGAATCAAAACGATTTTCGACAAGGACCAACATCATGTCATGCTGATCATTTTAGAAAAAGTCCCATATCAATATCTCTTATAGTTTTCAAGAAGTAGTCGCTACAAACTTGTATTTTGAAAATCTATTTTTAGCCTTGGTGGCCATCTTGAATTTCCGGCCGACCTGAAATTTTGCTAGGATCAATTAGACATCAAGAGCAACATCCCTGTGAAGTTTCATGAAAATCCGTCAAGTAGTTTCAGAGGAGTAGTCGCTACAAGTTTTCATTATATAACTCTATGTAAACAAAGATGGCCGCTGGTGGCCATGTTTAATGTTGAATCAAAACGATTTTCGACAAGGACCAACATCATGTCATGCTGATCATTTTAGAAAAAGTCCCATAGCAATATCCCTTAGAGTTTTCAAAAAGTAGTCGCTACAAACTTGTTTTTTAAAAACCTATTTTTAGATTTGGCGGCCATCTTGGATTTCACATCTATATGAATTTTTGCTAGGATCAACTAGACTTCATGGGCAACATTTCTGTAAAGTTTCATGAAAATCCATTCAGTAGTTTCAGAGGAGTAGTCGCTACAAAAAAAAGTTAACGGACAGACGGACGGACAGACGGACAGGCGGACGGACACCGCACCACGGCATAAGCTCTGCTGATCTCTGATCAGTAGAGCTAAAAATCTATTTTTAGCTTTGGCGGCCATCTTGGATTTCACATCAACATGAATTTTTGCTAGGATCAACTAGACTTCATGGGCAACATTTTTGTAAAGTTTTATGAATATCCATCCAGTAGTTTCAGGAGTAGTCGCTACAAATAAAAGTTAACGGACAGACGAACGGACAGACGGACGGACAGACAGACGGACGGACGGACGACGGACGCCGCACCACGGCATAAGCTCTGCTGATCTCTGATCAGTAGAGCTAAAAACTGAACGTATGTATAAACTAGGCATTATCGATAAGGAACTGTATTAAGTTTCATGATCATAGGTCAATATTTGGCCAAGACAAGTTAGGCTGCTGGTTTAAGTTTTATGAAAAGGGGCTCAACTATGCCGAAATGAGTTCTCGGACATAGCAATAGCAGTTTAATAAATGTCATGACCGTAGGTTAATATTTTCCAAGTTACTGGCTTCGCTACATTGCAAGTTAAAGTTTAATAAAGGGGCATAACTCTGCCAAAATGAAAGTCCGAGTAATAGGTGATGTATAACAACATTCCTGGGGGTAAGGTGAAATGTGTGTGAAGTTTCATGAACAAGGTTTAAAAAAACTTTTTGTGTCATTTCCAGTTATGAGCTTGGTTAGGCTGCAAGTTAATGTTTTATAAAAAGCGGCACAACTCTGCCAAAATGAGTCTGAGTAACTGGACATTTGTAACGACATTCCTTTGGGTAAGATGAATATGTCTTCTTGGGGTATTATGTAGATGTGTGTTTCATGAACAAAGGCCATATATTTTTCAAGTTATGGTCAAGGTTTCGTTTCAGGTTAAAGTGTGATGGACGACGGACAACAGATGACAGACGACGGACAAAGTGATCCCTAATAAGTGTCTGCCATGCACAAAAAGTACATTTAATAACAATAGGAGAAATCTAATTTTTCAGAGGTCATACAATCTACTTACAAAGGTTGTGGTGGTTCCGATGCAGTAATCGTGCCATCACGGTTGATTACATCAGTCTCTCCCTCCTCTTCCTCATCCGAATTGTCGTCGTCATCGGCGACCACGATGGTACGTGCTGGCGGTCGAATCTCTGCACCAAGTTCGTTTAACTGAGCTGCCAAGGCGTCCAGGTCCTGAATAACAATAATGGATCTTATTACTGTAGTCACAAATTCATTTTGAGGGGTTAATGTAAAACTACTGTTACTATATTTAAACAAAAGCGCCGCCTAAAATATGCTTTTATGTTAAAAGCATTTCCTAGGTGTCAGGTCAATGTAACCCTTACCTTTGACATTGTAACAAAACAATAACTGACAGGGGATGTTGTTTAACCAAGAGCACTATTTGTATAAAGTTTCAAGACTAGATTAAATATTCGTGAATAACAGCTGGGAAGGAATTGTTCATGATCAGGTGACAGTGACCTTGACATCTGACCTACTAAGCTTAAAATTAACAGAGGTTGTTGTTTTAACTTGGGTACTATTTCTGTAAAGTTTCAAAATTGTAGAACTAAATTATAAGTTACAGTGAGAAAAATGTGTCATTGTCAGTTCAACGTGACCTTGATAACCTACTGAACCCAAAAGTAATAGGCTTCCTCCTCTTACCAAGGACAATGCACCTATTAAGTTTAATAAGAGTGGATATTATATTTCTGAGATTGTCATTTGCAATGTGTATGCCCATATGAAGACATGGTGACCTTGACCTTTGACCTACTAGCCCAAAAGTGATAGGGTTCCTCCTCTCACCAAGAGCAATGTATCCACTAAGTTTCATGAGTGTAGGTATTATACCCCTGGAGTTATCACTTGGATTATGTACTGGTGACCTTGACCCTATGTGTAGGTGTTACGGTTTTGAAGTTTTTGCGCAGAAGGCATATTTCCATATAAGGTCACTGTGACCTTGACCTTTGACCTACAGGCCCCAAAAGCAATAAAGTTTCTCCTCTCAACTAGGGCAATGTACAATGTATTGTTTTGAAGTTTACTGTACGGAATGCATATTTCCATATAAGGTCACCTTGACCTTAAACTTTGACCTACTGGCCCCAAAAACAATAGGGCTCCTTCTCTCATCTAGGGAAATGTACCTATGAAGTTCTGAGTATAGGTTTTACGTTTTTGTATTATGCGGAGTTCATATTTCCATATAAGGTGATTGCGACCTTGACCTTTGACATACTGACACCAAAAGCCATAGAGTTCCTCCTCACACCTAGGGCAATGTACCTAAGAAGTTATACGAGTGTAGGTGTTACTGTTTTGAAGTTACTGTGCAGAATGCATATTTGCATATAAGGTCACTGTGACCTTGACCTTTGACTTACTGGCCCAAAAAACAATAGGGTTCCTCCTCACACCTAGGGCAATACACTTAAGTTTTATGAGTGTAGGTGTTAGAAGTTACTGTGCGGAATGCGTATTTCCATATAAGGTCACCATGACCTTGAACTTTGACCTACTGGCCCCAAAAACAATAGGGTTCTTCCTCTCACCTAGGGAAATGTACGGTCATGATAACCTTGACCTTTGACCTAGTGACCCCAGAAACAATAGGGAGCCTCCTCTCACCTAGGGCAATGTACCTATGAAGTTTCATGAGTGTAGGTGTAATAGTTTTGGAGTTAGCGTCCGGAATACGCAACTGTTTACGGACGTACAGACGGACGACCCTATACAATAATGTCCCATTTGTTAAACAGCCGTATAATAATGAATATCACCAGTAAGTGACAAATGCCCCCAAAAACTGTCTCCTTTAACCTTTGACCTTGAAGTGTGACCTTGACCTTTGAGGTAGGGATTCTCATTGTGATTAACGTTTGTGTGAAGTTTCATGGAAATCCCTTTAATTTTTTCAAAGTTATGGATGAGACATGATTATTTCAGACGGAAGGACGACTGGACTGACAGTGCAATTACTATATGCCTCCCTTTGGGAGCAAAATAAAGAATTAGATACAATCATTTAGTGTTGAGCCATTGTTTTGTCTATAAATGATAATCTGACATCCAATACTCTCATAAATGCGATTCTTCCAAAACCAAAATCTGAGAATGTGATGCTTTTCATACGGGAGATTTAAGCAAAACAAGAGGTCAATGACCTTGAAGCTCTACTGATAGATTTTTCAGATCAGCCATGGGAACTTGTGAAGTTTTATGGAAATAAGACCAACAATTTCAGAGAAGTAGTCACCACAAGTTTTTCCTATATCACTCTATGCAGGGGTCTCACAATTAGGCGAAGTCGCTTACAACTTCGCTATGATTAGGCCGACTTCGCTTTTTTATCTCTACGTGGGGCGAAGTTTGAGTCGCCGTCATTTTCGGGTCAATTTCAAATGTGATTGACATCATAATTAACACAAGAAATCCGCGGATTCATATGTCTCGTCTAACGGGGGCGGGACTTAAAAATAAAAGGTAAATGATGTTTAAATGAAAGCTTGTAAATATTTTAATAACTAACAAGCTCTACTGATAGGTTTTTGATAGCTAGATCAGCATTCCTGTGAAGTTTCATGAAAATCCGTCAAGTAGTTTCAGAGGAGTAGTCGCTACAAGTTTTCATTATATGGCGGCCATGTTTAACATCAAATCAAAATAATTTTTGACAAGGATCAACATCATGTCATACTGATCATTTTAGAAAAAGTCCCATATCAATATCACTTATAGTTTTCAAGAAGTAGTCGCTACAAACTTGTATTTTGAAAATCTATTTTTAGCCGTGGCGGCCATCTTGTATTTCCATCCGACCTGAAATTTTGCTAGGATCAATTAGACATCAAGAGCAAATTCCTGTGAAGTTTTTACTAGATAACTCTATGTAAACAAAGATGGCCGCTGACAGCCATGTTTAACATCGAATCAAAACCATTTTCGACAAGGACCAACATCATGTCATGCTGATCATTTTAGAAAAAGTCCCATATCAATATCACTTATAGTTTTCAAAAAGTAGTCGCTTCAAACTTGTTTTTTGAAAATCTATTTTTAGCTGTGGCGGCATCTTGAATTTCCGGCCGACCTGAAATTTTGCTAGGATCAATTAGACATCAAGTGCAACATTCCTGTGAAGTTTCATGAAAATCCGTCAAGTATTTTCAGAGGAGTAGTCGCTACAAGTTTTCATTATATAACTCTATGTAAACAAAGATGGCCGCTGGCGGCCATTTATAACGTCGAATCAAAATAATTTTCGACAAGGATCAACATCATTCCATACTGATCATTTTAGAAAAAGTCCCATATCAATATCACTTATAGGTTTCAAGAAGTACTCGCTACAAATTTCTTTTTGAAAATCTATTTTTAGCTGTGGCGGCCATCTTGAATTTCCGACCAACTTGAAATGTTGCTAGGATCATTTAGACATTAAGAGCAACATTCCTGTGAAGTTTCATGAAAATCCGCCAAGTAGTTTCAGAGGAGTAGTCGCTACAAGTTTTTACTATACAACTCTATGTAAACAAAGATGGCCGCTGGCAGCCATGTTTAACGTCGAATCAAAACGATTTTTGACAAGGACCAACATCATGTCATGCTGATCATTTTAGAAAAAGTCCTATATCAATATCACTTATAGTTTTCAAGAAGTAGTCGCTACAAACTTGTATTTTGAAAATCTATTTTTAGCCGTGGTGGCCATCTTGTATTTCCATCCGACCTGAAATTTTGCTAGGATCAATTAGACATCAAGAGCAAATTCCTGTGAAGTTTTTACTAGATAACTCTATGTAAACAAAGATGGCCGCTGACAGCCATGTTTAACATCGAATCAAAACCATTTTCGACAAGGACCAACATCATGTCATGCTGATCATTTTAGAAAAAGTCCCATATCAATATCACTTATAGTTTTCAAGAAGTAGTCGCTTCAAACTTGTTTTTTGAAAATCTATTTTTAGCTGTGGCGGCATCTTGAATTTCCGGCCGACCTGAAATTTTGCTAGGATCAATTAGACATCAAGTGCAACATTCCTGTGAAGTTCATGAAAATCCGTCAAGTATTTTCAGAGGAGTAGTCGCTACAAGTTTTCATTATATAACTCTATGTAAACAAAGATGGCCGCTGGCGGCCATTTATAACGTCGAATCAAAATAATTTTCGACAAGGATCAACATCATTCCATACTGATCATTTTAGAAAAAGTCCCATATCAATATCACTTATAGGTTTCAAGAAGTACTCGCTACAATTTTTTTTTTGAAAATCTATTTTTAGCTGTGGCGGCCATCTTGAATTTCCGACCAACTTGAAATGTTGCTAGGATCATTTAGACATTAAGAGCAACATTCCTGTGAAGTTTCATGAAAATCCGCCAAGTAGTTTCAGAGGAGTAGTCGCTACAAGTTTTTACTATACAACTCTATGTAAACAAAGATGGCCGCTGGCAGCCATGTTTAACGTAGAATCAAAACGATTTTTGACAAGGACCAACATCATGTCATGCTGATCATTTTAGAAAAAGTCCCATATCAATATCACTTATAGTTTTCAAGAAGTAGTCGCTACAAACTTTTATTTTAAAACTGTATTTTTAGCTTTGGCGGCCATCTTGGATTTCACATCAACATGAATTTTTGCTAAGATCAACTAGACTTTATGGGCAACATTTCTGTAAAGTTTCATGATCTCTGATCAGTCGAGCTAACAACAAAAAACAAACAAAAAAAACCACATCAACTCCACAAAAGTAGGTCAAGATCAAGACACAACTATGTCAAAACAAAATGTTCCAAAGATTAAGCTATAAACTAGGTTTAAAGCATCTAGTGCATAATTATAGTTCATGAGAAAGTGATGTAAATGTAACAATTAAAGTTATCTGCCCTTTGCTTGGATGATGAAAGTCACATCCACATTTGCTTTTTGCCACATTGTGATGTACTACCCAAGAAACAACTATAAGCAAACTTTATGCATTAGACCAATGCATAAAGTTTGTGAGAAAGTGACCTCAATGCAAATGTTGAAGGTAAAAATTATTAAGTTATCTGCCCCTTGCTTGGAGGGTCAAGGTCACATTGCAATGCACCACTCAAGATACAACTATAAGCAAAGTTTGAAAGGTGTAGTGCATACAGTTTGCGAGAAGCATAGTTTGCGAGAAAGTGACCTTAACGCAAATGTTGAAGGTAAAAATTATTGAAGTAATCTGCCCTTGCTTGGAGGGTCAAGGTCACATCCACATTTGCTTTGTCACGTTGCAATGTACCACTCAAAAGTTTGAAAGGTCTCAGTGCATACGATTTGTAAAAAAGTGACCTCAACATAAAAGTTAAACGTAAAAGTTATAAGGTTATCTGCCCTTTGCCTGGAGGGTCAAGGCCACTTCCACATTTGCTTTGTTATGTTGCAATGTATCAACCAAGATACAACTATAAGCAAAAATTGAAAGGTCCAGTGCATACAGTTTGTGAAAAAGTGGCCTAAACGCAAAAGTTGAATGTAAGAATTACGTTATCTGCACTTTGCTTGGAGGGTCAAGGTCACTTCCTCATTTGCTTAGTCACGTTGTGATGTACCACCCAAGATACAACTATAAGCAAAGTTTTAAAGGTCTAGTGCATACAGTTTGTGAGAAAATGACCTAAACGCAAAACTTGAATGTTGACGCCTTCACCGTCGCCACCCCTGCTCTATGTAAACAAAGATGGCCGCTGATGGCCAAGTTTGACATAGAATCAAAATGAATTTTGTTTAGGACCAAATGCATGTCATGCCAGTCGTTTTAGTAAAGGTTTCAAATCAATATCACTTATGGTTTTTGAGAAGTAGTTGCCACAAACTTGTATTTAAGCTGTGGCAGCCAACTTGAATTTCCGGCCAACCTGATTTTTACTTGGGATTAACTGGACATCGACCAACATTCCTGTAAGGTTTTATGAAAGTCATTTTGGTAAAGGTACCAAACCGATACCACTTATGGTTTTAGAGTAGTCACCACAAAATTGTATTTAAAATCTATTTTTAGCCATGGTGGCCATCTTGAATTTTAGGCCAACCTGATTTTTACTTAGGACCAACTAGACATCAAGAGCAACATTCCTATATTCCTAAATATTATTATTATATTATGCAAAATTACCTACGCAACATTATAATCACATTCAATTTTATCCTAGGCTAAAGAATATATCTCTTTCCAGCTTATAATAATGTCACCCTTTTGTAACATAAATAGTATGATCCATTTTCATAAACAGCAGGTGTGTGATTAGGTCACAGGTCATGTTATGCAATTTCTCCTGATAATTAGGTTACTAACTCACCAGTACAAGTAGACTTGCTCTTGTCTCAGTGGTTATAAAATCAAAATAAAATCTTTAAATCCTAATTTGTTTTCAGTCTTTTTCTGAGAGGCAAAAAGGAGACTTAATCCTTATCCCACTATGAATATGTATAATGGACTGTCCATTCTCTGAATTTGAATATATATAAATAACTCTAGGTAAACAAAGATGGCCACTGGCAGCCATGTTTGACATCCAATCAAAATGAACTTTGGTTAGGACCAACTACATGTCCTGGCAGTCATATTGGTAAAGGTCCAAATCAATATCTCTTATGGTTTTTGAGAAGTAGTCGTCACATAATCGCATTTTTAAAATCTATTTTTAGCAGTGGCAGCCATCTTGAATTTCAAGCAGACCAGAATTTTTGCTAGGATCAACTAGACATTAAGAGTAACATTCCTGTGAAGTTTCATGAACATTTGTCAAGTAGTTTCAGAGGAGTAGTCGCCACAAAAAAAGTTAACGGACGAACGACGGACGCCGCACCAAGGCATAAAAGCTCTGCTGATCTTTGATCAGTAGTGCTAAAAACATGAGAGGGAAACATAACTTTTCCCTGCTCAAGCAAATATGTAATGTGATAAAAAAAGTACTTCCAACTTACTACCTCTAATTACCTGCAGCTGATACCTTGCAGCTGACTAAATACATGCAGCAGCAACACGAGATCCTTCTTTATTTTCCCATGAATTGCAAAAGGTGTACGGATATGAAGGCAGTAGGAAGTAATGGAATTCAGTGTGTTTGTGTGTGTATTTCTAAGGATTATAGTCCCTCCACCTACGACAGGCGTCCTACTCGACGATTATAGGCACAATGTCTGGACTTTTATCTGTGTGTTGTGTGATGTGATGATATGTCTACTTGAAGCAGCGAACTCAATGGTTTCTTTACAGTGCTGCCACACTGGAATACCACGCCGTAGTAGACATGATACCCCCACCCACCAAGTCACATTATTCTGACACTGGTCAATCAGTCGTAGCACTACCCATTAGTGAAAAAGAAATACAATTTAAACAAAGAAATAAGTGAATTGTGGAAACTAAATTGTTTGGGGGATTATTTATAATTTACTGGAGCATAAACCTGCCAATTTTTTGTCAAACTGAATTAAATCTGAAGGCATTTGAGAAAGTTTACATTCCAATAAATTACAGCAAACACTGCATTCAAATATATTGTAGCTATTCAGGACGATTCCTATCGTAAACGTTAATGTCAATCTCCAAAGGAAATGTCTAACTTCTGCATATGTTTCACAAGTGTGCCAGTCAGAAGCCAAGTTCTATCAAAATACGAATGAAGAATATGATTTCAGGTACAACTCTTCACCAATCTTACCTCTGGTTTATTTGTTGCTGGTCTGTGTATCCCAGAATGCCTTGCTTCACCTTGTGGCGATCCCTGATGCCCGGCAGCTCGGGAATCTGGAATCACTAGATCATAAAAACAAAGAAAAAACTTCCAAAAACCAAAAACCAAACTAGTCTAAAACTAAGGCTAAAATTACAAGAACAAACAAGGCTCCTAAATGTGCAGCTATCAAAATAGTTATCAATGCCACACATGGTTATTTTGATTCTTAAATAAATTCTTAAATAAATTGTGGCGTAAAACTTTTTCGGCAATCTTGAGCTATGCTAGTGGTTCTTCAAAATTTGATTATTTGCGCATGAAAAATCTCAAATAGCTTAAAAGCTGGGTTTTGCAAAGGAGGCATGGGTAGTGACAGAACACCGGATGGCACAAAATGCATCAGATTTGGTCAAAAAGTTTGATGGGCTTCATGTTCTTGTGGTATGGCACAAATGTTGTGTGTTTGACAGCCTGCCACAGAATGTTGAGATCTCATGACCCCGAGAAAGTAAGGACATTTTTAAATCGAAATTTTAGAGCTTTCAATAGGAGCCTTGTTATGAAATGTTAACTAAATGGTTAAATAACAAAGGCATGAATGATTAAAATAAATCACATAGACATGGGAAAATTAAAATTAAAAGACAGTTATACAAAACAAACACCATCATTCATGAGCATATATATAAACTATATACAAACACAATATTAAATGATATTAAATGATCATAGACGGTAACATGAAACATGTCTAAAAATAACATTTAAAAACATGGTTTCATCAGATCTTCCATCTATTTTGACTGAATAACATATTTGCAGTTTTTGGGGCGTTTATGCACTTTAAAAAGCTGGCAGTAAGCAAATTACGCGTTTCATGGAATTGCCATTTACTACCAGCTCTTAATACCACATCAAAGCTAGAAAAAAATGCGAAAAAAATCTTATATTTACATTATTTGCCACTCGCCATAATACCAATAATAAACATGCAAGAAACACTACTGACAGTATATTTTCGGACAGTGGAATAGCCATTTTCGTTCGAGACACTTTTGATTTGGGCAGGTTAGCTGTCTGCTTGAAAAGAAGTTTATCTTGAAAAGAAGTTTATTTGAAGTAAGATGCCATTTTTCAACTATAAGTATTAAGTATAAAAGTCGCTATGTCCACCGCCATATGCATGCCATCTTTGGGATGGTTAAAATTCTGACTATTGATGAATACTGAGTTTTGCTCAACCCGTGGCTAGTGGGCGTGAGCGGCAGCAAGTATATTTCACTACTGTTCATGAACAGTCTCAATCTAACCGAGACTGCAATATTTCGTATGTATCTGTTTGGCCGTTTCCAAAGGTCCACTCTCATACTCTTTTATATGAATGTAAATATTTTGCTGTAATTGTTAGGCTATAAATAACAAAGCTAGCATGATAGCACAATTAAAGTAACATGTCTCTGAATACATATTTTCTTCTTTATGCTTTCTAACTAAGCATTTCCTTGAAAGCAAGATATGAGAGCCTTTTTTTTAAAAACGTTTTAAAATGAAGGTGCATGCTGCGTATGCAAGCAATTATTTGTTCTTCTAGCTATCCTAAAATAAGCATTTAAGTAAATGAAGACCGTTTCATATTGATCTATTGAATAATTGTATCACTACATTTCTGGCCAATAGTGTTTGAATTTACATCCCGCACTAGCAAAGCCTTCATTATGTTATTGACGTCATTCTACTTACTTTTTTAATCATAAATATAGGTTAATTTCATATAGATGTTAAGTGATGTAGGGCTGTAAACTGCAAACTCTAAACCCAGGGGCCATCACATGTCAGTCAAATGACCACGATGGCTATCACATGACCATTACATGACTTTCACATGACCACCCACCATGACTTTCACATGACCACCCACCATGACTGTCACATGACCATGCACAATATGATGCATCTTTATTAAATGAACATTCCATGCAAAATCAAGTTTGACTAAAAAAGTAATTTACAAGTTAAAATAAAGTATTTACATCAAGACAAACTCTTCACATTAAAAACATTTATCTCCCTTGTTTAGATGTCTGTGCTGAACATTAACATGAGACACTTTGGACATGAAGAGACAGCTTTAGGCAGCGTATGCTATTAAACCAAACCTAACAAAATTAAGCTTGAAGCAAAGAAGCACCTTTTCAAATCTTTTTATAACCCCACTATTCCCTTAACTCAGTTCTCTTGTACAAAATGTGTTTTTTAGTGGGTGCGATACATATTTTCTATCAAGACTCCTGTCTCGTGACACATCATCCATCACAAAAATATGTCCATCTTTTTTTTCTTTTTTTCTAGCTTACAGTATTTAGATAAGACGCCAGGATGATGCCAAGTTTACTAGAACTGTAAAATGTGTCACGAAACAAGGGGCTGTGAACTGTACACTAGTTTATACAGGGCTTTCCCTTTGTTTTAGAGTAACAGGGAAAGTTTTAAATTAGGCAGATGACTTCTAGTTCTTCCTTTTGTTGTTGTAGACTTCTAAAAGCAGCCGTTCAGCTAACCAAGTAGGTGGGTAAATCACTCGCCTTACTGGCCATTAAGGAAAGCCCCGTTTTAAATATCTAACTGCATACGATTATGAAGTGCGCTAGATATACAGGGTAAAAAAAAGTGTGAACCTTCCGTATCAGTATCATCATCATCATCATCATCCTCGTCCTCTTCTGTTGTTGAAAACACAAGGTATATACACAGAACTTAATATCTACGGTTAAAAGTGAAACTATTCTAAATTGCATTTACCAAAAGTTGTTTTCTTGCATTTACATGAACCATGTCTAAACACATGCCATCACGATTAACAAGCATCCATGGATGTATACGATTTGCCTAACAGGAACGAAACTTTATGAATGAAGTCGAAAAAAGGACTATAATTTTGCTAAGATGCTATACAGAGTTGTGGAACTTGGTTGGGGTGGCCTTCATGATACTGAACACAAGTTGGAATAAATTTGAAAAAATGTTGCAAATAATCATAGTCATGGCTTACATTTACTTTGTGTTAGTTAACTGAAGATGCTAACAAAATATTATTCTTCACTGGATTTTTTTCTCTCTTTCATTTCATTCGATAAAATGAGGAAAACACTCAGCAAATAAACGTATCGTAAAAGCAACAGAAAAGAAAAAAACAAACATTATAAATAGCATGTAAAACAAAAATGAAAGAAAAGAGTATAATTTAAAGGGACAAATGACAATCTTGGAAGTATTAATCGAGCATAAAAATCATCACAATTTATTTATCCAGCATTATCTTTATTTTAAATCTGCCTGCATATAACACAGACCTTATAATGGTTAAGGTCAGTGCATATAATTAAATAACGGGTAATAAAATTGTCAGTTTTTAATTTTCCACCATTATTCTACCATCATGTGGTCCCGCCTTAATTCTATTATTAAAGTGATGGGAAAGCTTATATTAGCAGGATTTTATAACAGATAATTCGACAATAGACAAAAAAATTGATAAACTGTTTAAAATTACCTATTAAATGTTTTAATTTTACAATATGCAAACTTTTAAAGCCAAAATTAAGGTTTTGTTCATACCCCAACCAACCCCGTTTTCTCTTCTTGGAGCAGGGGTTGGATTGGGTGTGAAAGTTAATACTTGGACCACGTAATGATATGTTAAATTATTAGTGCAATAAATCAACAATTAGTAATATGCAAAAACAAGTTACTTTGGACTCTTATTACTCATTATGATTTGCAAACATGCAAGTTATGTAGAAAAACACAACGGACAATTCGTATTTTCATAACCTTTATTGAGGAATTAAATTGAAAACTGTTTCCTTAACAGATAAAGATAAGGTGACATAATTTTATTGAAAGTTAACAACAGCAAAAAACGCATGAATTTGAACTGAAACACAGCATGATCTGATTTTAGGAATCTTGTTAACTCTGCAAAAGCCTATTATCAAAAAAATTAAATAAGTATTTAACAATGCTCTCCTTATTATATTCTAAAAATAAATTACTTAAAATTGAAATATCCTTGCTTTGTAAATAAGTCACATATGAAAGTATAAGAGTTGATAGCACCTACCTATCAGCCTGGGCTGGATTGGTTTGGACTGTAATTGTTCTGGTACAGCATGTTTTGTAGGTGGCTGCAATACAGAATTCAAGTTAATTTAATCGGTTTCCCTCCAGACATGCCTCTGCCACGGAGCGAACCCACAGAGGTCTGTAGCTCTAAAGCCAAGGCCTTATCTACCAAGCTACTTGATCAAGAAGAAGATATTATTTCATGATAAGAATAACGACCTGGAAAAAGGGCAACAAAAAAGTTTTAAATACTTAAGTCTTCCTACCTGGAACTGACTAGATACGGGTCTCTGACCATGGGCGCCAGATGAGGGTCGTTGGTGTGGCTGCTGCTGCTGGGGGCTGGGATGCTGCAGATGATGATGTCCCCCGTGGTGACGGTCATGATTACGCTCGTGGTTCTGTTTCTGCTGCTGTGGGTGGGGTATGGGCTGTGGTTGGGGTGTGATGTTTGGCACTGCGTATGGAGACTTGGACTCGCGTTCCTGGATCTGCTGGAAGTTACGTTTAAGCGTCGACTCGCCTGGGCCGATTTGTAATATTGAGCTGCAAATGTATGATTATAAATTGTTTACAAGACGATAGTTAAGCTTATCATTAAAATTAGATGATGTGATTGAATCACGATGTCAAAGATGATAATAACAAGAAATCCATGGATTCACGTCTCGCCTAACGGGGGCTGGACTTAAAAATAAAAAGGTCAATGATGCTTAAATGAAAGTTTGTAAACATTTTAGTAACTAAAAACAATCGAGTTTGCCGTTTGCTGAGATGACATTTAAGTGCATTTGTTTAAAAACAAAATGCCATTCTATTAAAAACAAGAGGCCCAAGAGGGCCTGTGGATGCTCTACTGGCTAAAACGGCTCTTATATCAAGGGTTGTCGACATAAAATTCCCATCAGTAGTTTTTTTAAAACATTGCAAAAACAACAGGGATAGGATGGCCTTAGATCGCTCACCTGGTAATCATGGGCAATAAGTCTGCTGTGTCTAGTCTGGCATCGGTATTTTTTAATTTGTTCCACTTTCTTCTATGAATAAAATTTCATCAAAATGGTTGTGGGGGAGGGGTTTATATTAACATTCTAAACAAATATGGTAAAGATCAGATAAAAAATGAAGTAATTACAGATTTACAATATAGCATTTTTCAACAAATCAAGGGCCATAACCTGTCGTTACTAACTAGATCTAGCTGGTTTTCGAACTTGTCCAAAATTTCATTAATATACCA
The DNA here is from genome assembly GCA_037043455.1 of Cyrtodaria siliqua. Classification (NCBI taxonomy): domain Eukaryota; kingdom Metazoa; phylum Mollusca; class Bivalvia; order Adapedonta; family Hiatellidae; genus Cyrtodaria; species Cyrtodaria siliqua. Next base: position 61,354 of record JAWPHD010005454.1, on the reverse strand, counting down.
TGCTTTGCACAACTATACATCATACTGAGGCTTCCTGACAAATTTTGTAGAAATCCAACAAGCCATTTAGGAGGAGTAGCGCCGACAAGAAATTTAAAGTAAATATGTCAACGTGCCATAACTCCCGTCATAAATCAGCAAACTGGAACAAAAGTGTGATATGCACAACTAGACATCTTACCGATGCTTCCTGCCAAGTTTCGTCGAAATCCAACAAGGCGTTTAAGAGGAGGAGCGCCGACAAGAAATTTAAAAAAAAATGTCAAGGTGCCGTAACTCCATCAAAAATCAACGAACTAGAAAACAAGAGGGCCAAGATGGCCCTATATCGATCACCTGAGTAATTGTCCATTATCGAACTTCTTCGAAAAAATATACAATCTGTGCAAGTTTGGTTAAGATTGTCCGAGAAATGTGGCCTCTGTTGTTTACCAACATTGATATATAGACACTGACAAAGTTTGGTAAAGATCAAAGACAAAATGAAGGTGTAACCTCTGGGGCATGGCCAAATGTGACCCAAGGGCTACATGTAATATAGGAGAGCTGTGTGCCTTGTGGTTTCAGAAAGAGAAGATTTTTTAAGTCTTTCCCTATACAAGTCTATGTAAAACATATGACCCCTGGGGCAGAGCCGACACCAGTTTAATAAACTTGGTAAAAGGACTATAAGCGCATAGTAAATGCAAAATATTAAACCTCTGGCTCTTGCAGTTTCAGAGAAGAAGATTTTTTTAATTTTTCCCTATACAAGCCTATGTAAAACTGTGATCGCGGGGGCGGGGCCAAATATGACCCCAGGGTCACCATTTGAACAAACTTGGTAAAGGACCATAATCTTATAGTAACTGCAAAATATTAAACCTCTGGCTCTTGTACTTTCAGAGAAAATTTTTAAAAAATTTCCTATATAAATCTATGTAAAACTGTGACCCCCGGGGCGGGGCCAAATTTGACACCAGGGTCACCATTTGAACAAACTGGGTAAAGGATCATAAGCTTGTAGAAAATGCAAAATATTGAACATCTGGCTCAAGCAGTTCTAGAGAAGATTAGATTGTTTAAGTGTTTAAGTTTTTCCCTATACAAGTCTATGTAAAACATGTGACCCCTGGGGTGGGGTCAAATGTAACCCTAGCGTCACCATTTGAACAAACTTGGTAGAGGACTATAAGCTAACTATAAGCTTATAGCAAATGCAAAATATTGAACATCTGGCTCAAGCAGATTTGGAGAAGAAGATTTTTTAAGTTTTTCCCTATACAAGTCTATGTAAAACCTGTGACCCCTGGGGCGGGGCCAAATGTAACCCCAGTGTCACCATTAGAACAAACTTGGTAAAGGACCATAATCTTATAGTAAATGCAAAATGTTAAACCTCTGGCTCTTGTAGTTTCAGAGAAGATTTTTTAAGATTTTCCCTATACAAGTCGATGTAAAACTGTGACCATCGGGGCGGGGCCAAATGTGACCCCAGGGTCACCATTTGAACAAACCTGGTAAAGGACTATAATCTTATAGTAAATGCAAAATATTAAACCTCTGGCTCTTGTAGTTTCAGAGAAGAAGATTGTTTTCAGTTTTTGCCTATACAAGCCTATGTAAAACTGTTACCCCGGGGTGGGGCCAAATGTGACCCCTGGGTCACCATTTGAACAAACTTGGTAGAGGACCATAAGCTTATAGCAAATGCAAAATATTAAACCTCTGGCTCTTGCAGTTTCAGAGAAGAAGATTTTTTAAGTTTTTCCCTATACATGTCTATGCAAACCATGTGATCCTTGGGGTGGGGTCAAGTGTGACCCGGGGGTCACCATTTGAAGAAACTTGCTCAAGGACCATATACTTATAGTATATGCAAAACATTAAACCTCTGGCTCTTGTAGTTTCCGAGATTTTTTATTTTGTTTTCCTATATAAGTCTATGTAAAACTGTGACCCCTCGGGGCGGGGACAAATTTGACCCCAGGGTCACCATTTGAAAAAACTTAGTAGAGGACCATAAGCTGATGCTACATGTAATACATGAGAGCTCTGTGCCTTGTGGTTTCAGAGAAGAAGATTTTTTAAAGTTTTTTCCTATATGTCTATATGAAAAAACATGCAAAATCTCAATATACAAACTTTGGATCCCCGGGGCACGGCCATTTTTGACCCCGGGGACTTTATTTGAACAAACTTGATAGTGTAGGCGTTGGCGATCATTTTAAAAGAAAAACTGTTGAAATCTGTCCTGCGGTTCTGGAGAAGATTTTTTAAGGTTTCGACCATATATGGCAATGGCGGCCATCTTGGATGTAGCGCTGACCTAATTTTAACAAATCCAAAAAGCATTTATCTAAGGATCATCCATGTGAAGTTTTGTCAAAATTAGCCAAGCGGTTTCTGAGGAGAAGTTGTTTGAAGAAAAGTTAACGACGACGACGGACGACGGACGGACGACGGACGACGAGTGATCCCAATAGATCACCTTGAGCCTTCGGCTCAGGTGATCTAAAAAATGCAACAGGCACAGCAATGCTTCCTGCTAACACCAAAAAGCATTCCTGTGAAGTTTCATGAAAATCCGTCGAGTAGTTTCAGAGGAGTAGTCGATACAAGGTTTCATTATATAACTCTATGTAAACAAAGATGGCCGCTGACAAAAATGGCCGATGTAATTTTTGACAAGGATCAACATCATGTCATACTGATCATTTTAGAAAAAGTCCCATATCAATATCACTTATAGTTTTCAAGAAGTAGTCGCTACAAATTTGTATTTTAAAAATCTATTTTTAGCCATGGTGGCCATCTTGAATTTCCGGCCAACCTGAAATTTTGTTAGGATCAATTCAAGAGCAACATTCTTGTGAAGTTTCATGAAAATCCGTCGAGTAGTTACAGAGGAGTAGTCGCTACAAGTTTTTACTAGATAACTCTATGTAAACAAAGATGGCCGCTGACAGCCATGTTTAACATCAAATCAAAACGATTTTCGATAAGGACCAACATCATGTCATGCTGATCATTTTAGGAAAAGTAACATATCAATATCACTTATAGTTTTCAAGAAGTAGTCGCTACAAACATGTTTTTCTGAATTTTTTTTTTTAGACCACCTGAAATTTTGCTAGGATCAATTAGACATCAAGAGCAACATTCCAGTGAAGTTTCATGAAAATCCGTCAAGTAGTTACACAGGAGTAGTCGCTACAAGTTTTCATTATATAACTCTATGTAAACAAAAATGGCAGCTGACGGCCATGTTTAATGTCGAATCAAAACGATTTTCGACAAGGAAAAACATCATGTCATGCTGATCATTTTAGAAAAAGTCCCATATCAATATCACTTAGTTTTCAAGAAGTAGTCTCTACAAACTTGTTTTTTAAAAATCTATTTTTAGATTTGGTGGCCATCTTGGATTTCACATCAACCTGAATTTTTGCTAGGATCAACTAGACTTCATGGGCAACATTTCTGTAAAGTTTCATGAAAATCCATTCAGTAGTTTCAGAGGAGTAGTCGCTACAAAAAAAAGTTTACGGACGGACAGACGGACAACGGACACCGCACCACGGCATAAGCTCTGCTGATCTCTGATCCGCCGCCGGAAAAGCAACACCTATGTCTCTTTTTTTCTTCGAAAAGGCGAGACAAAAATGGACACAGTAAGCCATCTATATGGCCTAATATAAAGAATGTTTTTATTATGGAGATTTGATAAATATGCTCTTCGATAAATTTAAGTTTGTAGTTCGCTCCTCGTTATAGCAACAAGTCATTTGACCTATTAACAACCAACAGAAGACCATTTATTTTTTATACAACAAAAGTGATCCCTCAAGCTGCGGGAGGCTGAATAATAAACAGAAAATTAAATTTTGTACGAAAAAATCAGAAAACATTTCAAGCTGCATGTGCAAATGATAAATTAACAATATGCATAATATACAAGATTGTGCATGTTCCTGTACAAGCAACTTGATATGGAGATTTTAATCACATACTGTGTAAAGTTATAAAACTAGAAGGGTGTTTCACAGAACATTTTTGTCGCCTGCCACATGCTTATTTCATGAACATAGCTTAAATACTTTTTAAGTTATGGCCAGCTATGAGCTTGGTAAGGTTGCAGGTTAAAGTTTTATGAAAAGGGGCATAACTCTGCCAAAACAAGTCAGTTATTGGACAGGTGTAACAATATTGAGGTAAGATGAAAATGTGTGCGAAGTTTTGTGAACAAAGGTCAAATACGTCATGGCCAAGGTAAAGTTGCAGGTTGAAATGTGACGGACGATGAGGGATGGACGACGGACGGAGGAAGTCATCCCTAAGATTCTATCATGCTATGCAGGCGACACAATATTATGTGATTTTATAGCTGTTAAGCACTAAAGGACGTTTTAGAGCTTATAGGAAATGCAGACATATTTTCAAATTGAGAGTTCTTTAAAATCTGGAAAAGGATGAAAGAATTAGAAAATCGCTGCAAACTAATGCAAAATCCAAAACTGATGATACAATGTTATCGCAGTATATGATAAATAGACTTATTTTTCATACAGTTGCTGCGAATTTCTATCCTGAAAACAGCAAGTATAAAGGGAGGAGACATGGACCGTTTTGCCATTTTATGTTGTCGCGCCTGTTTCACTACTGCGTGAAAACGACTACTTCTGGTTGTTGCGCGCGTGTATACTTACTCCCTGCTGAAAATCAGTAAATTATCATATTTATAAATATTCCATATATAGTAACTGAAAACTACGATGTCATAGTTCTTGAAACGGCTGCAGCCAGATCCGTTCAGAACAACATTCAAATGGTTATATGTTCTTAACAGTTTCTCATACACTTTTGACAACTCTTTTATCTACTTATAATACCAAGATTTTCTCTCACTAATAAAGCATGTATGAAAATATGAAAACATTCCCTTGAACTATCTTTTAGAGCTTTTTAAGTTTCTGTTATCTGGAAATAAGGCTCGGTGACAAACCTAGGTTCTCCTGGTTTGACACTTTCGTCCTCCTCCTCGTTGTCACTGCCCTCGTATTCGTACTCCGTGTCATGGTCTTCAACTGAAATACACACAGATTGTGTAATAGTTTTATACATTTATATTAAAACCATTTGCTGTAAACTTTTAGTGGGACACACATCAATTTTGAAGAATGTGTCAGAGGTTGAAAGTTTTGTTAAGTCTGACAGTCCCTCTGTTACATTTAACCCAAGAAGAATGATGTTTGACACATGCAACTTGGGACACTGAAAATTAGTGTTCTGCAATGGTTGTTTTCATATCAATTGGAAAGCTGATGTTTGTTCCTCCATGTAAATCCCAGTCAAACCAATTCGATAATAGGACTGTTGCTAACGGTTTTGAGGTAGCAACCTTTTGGTTATGTGCTTAGCACTCAAAAGTACTCATCTCTAACCTGGCCTGTACAAAAAACTTTCACTTGTCAAACTACCGTATTTTACCTTGTATATTACGCACCCGTGTATATTACGCACCCCCTTCTCGGAGGTCAAAACTGGGGTAAAAAAGTTGTTTCCGTGTATAGTACGCATCAAAATATTATGCTTTCTTTTTCAGATAAAGGTGAAGTCATTGGTTAAGAAACTTGAAAACAGAAGAAGCTTTTCATTTTCATTTGTATAACGCATATTCAGACTGTGATTTATTGTAGTAATAGTGGTAAAATAAACTAGTGGGAGAGGTGTGGGTGTGTTTATTTGTTTTGACAATATTTGAGATATTACTTTTCGAGAATATTGGTAGCCCTGAAAAGTACTGTTTTATTTTGGCTCTAAAAAGTGCCGTTTAGTCACGTCCGTGAATTCTTCAAATTCTGTATCATCACTAGCGTCGCTGTTGTTGAAGAATTGTTGCATCTGCGCATTCGTCAACTATACCTCCCTGAACTCGTCCGAATACCAGTTTTATAGCAACTTCTCAAACTTACTCAAGTATAATCACTCGATGATATGTAAACAATTACCAATTAGCAAACATCGGAAGCCGCCACATATGATTTCTATAGTCTTATCTACCAGTTTTATAGCAACTTCTCAAACTTACTCAAGTATAATCACTCGATGATATGTAAACAATTACCAATTAGCAAACATCGGAAGCCACCACAACAGGTACATGCTCAAAATGAAACTTTAAATAGTTACTAAACAAACATTGTATTGTTATCAATTCGAGATCATTGTCTAACAATGGACACACTGCCGAGGTGCGATCTTGTTTGGCCCAATTATCAATCATCAAATGTGTACCGGTAAGCATGTTTTCACAAGCATTATTGAATAATAGCCATTTCAAAGTAGGGTGATTCTGCCTTTCTACGCCGTCTATAATATATGTCTTTCAAAATAAAGCAAAAACTTCATTAATTTTTTATAAAATATTAAATAAAATCCTATAAATATTAGAATAGAATAGAACTGTAACAATACTACATTGTACCAGTCTAAACAGCAGGAAGTCACGTGATATTACGTCACGCGATATAAACAACAAAATAGAGGGACGATTTTTCACACAATTTATTGAAGTTTAACAACAAACATGCAAACATTTATACAAAAACAAGCATCTTCATACACTTTATTCATTTATAATTCGAATTAAATCAATATATTACTTATATGAAGCGAGTAAATTACGAAAAAATTGTGTATTATCGGTATTCACAATTTTCTGTCTCGATGTCTGTTCGTCGTCAAGGTTTTTCTTCCCAGACATCGATTTTCTGCAAGAGAAAAAAAAGTTCTTTTTATTGTTTCCTTATATTGTACGCACCCCTCTTTCGGGAACCGTAAAAGTGGTCAAAAAACTGCGCACTATACAAGGTAAAATACGGTACTGTCAGAGTGAATGAATCACAAGGATCATTGTCATATATGAAGTGAGGGGAATGTATGGGGTTAAACATTGCTTTTTTAATAATCTTTTAGTCATATCATGACAATGTCTGTGCAGCAATGAGCTCAGTGCTCATAGTGCTGACCCATCCAGTAATATTATACGGACACCGAGCCACACAGTCCGAAAACAACACTTTATACGTTAAAAGTTAAGGAAGGGAGCTCGGGATTGATCACACAACCTGCCGCATCTGAATTGAATTGAATTGAATGTTGTTTAACGGCTCATCAACACAGTATAGGTTATTTAGAGCCGCCCCAGAGAGAGGGGAAGGATACATAGGAATCCGGGAACCTGCCCTACTCTTATTATCGAATAGATTCCTATGGTTCTTTAACGTGCTCGGAGGATAGACCGATACACGGGACCGCCCGGTTTATGTCCCCATCCGACGGACGAGGCTAAGGTAAAGTGTCTTGCCCAAGAACACACCGACGGAACTCAGTGGCACCACGGAGGATTGAACCCGGGGCCTCCGGTTACAAATCCGCCGCGTTACCAACTGCGCCACGCCAGTCCCTCTGCCGCATCTGAAGTCAAGGAAGGGAGCTCGGTATTGATCACACAACCTGCCGCATCTGAAGTCAAGCAAGACAGCTCGGGATTGATCACACAACCTGCCACATCTGAAGTCAAGCAAGGCAGCTCCGGATTGATCACACAACCTGCCGCATCTGAAGTCAAGCAAGGCAGCTCGGTATTGATCACACAACCTGCCGCATCTGAAGTCAAGCAAGGCTGCTCGGGATTGATCACACAACCTGCCGCATCTGAAGTCAAGCAAGGCAGCTCGGTATTGATCGCACAACCTGCCGCATATGAAGTCAAGCAAGGCAGCTCGGGATTGATCGCACAACCTGCCGCATCTGAAGTCAAGCAAGGCAGCTCGGGATTGATCACACAACCTGCTGCATCTGAAGTCAAGCAAGGGAGCTCGGTATTGATCACACAACCTGCCGCATCTGAAGTCAAGCAAGGCAGCTCGGGATTGATCACTCAACCTGCCGCATCTGAAGTCAGGAAAAGGCAGCTCGGGATTGATCACACAACCTGCCGCATCTGAAGTCAAGCAAGGCAGCTGGGTATTGATCGCACAACCTGCCGCATCTGAAGTCAAGCAAGGCTGCTTGGGATTGATCGCACAAACTGCCGCATCTGAAGTCAAGCAAGGCAGCTCCGGATTGATCACACAACCTACCGCATCTGAAGTCAAGCAAGACAGCTCGGGATTGATCACACAACCTGCCGCATCTGAAGTCAAGCAAGGCTGCTCGGGATTGACCGCACAACCTGCTGCATATGAAGTCAAGCAAGGCAGCTAGGGATTGATCGCACAACCTGCCGCATCTGAAGTCAAGCAAGGCAGTTGGTATTGATCGCACAACCTGCCGCATCTGAAGTCAAGCAAGGCTGCTCAGGATTGATCACACAACCTGCCGCATCTGAAGTCAAGCAAGGCAGCTCGGTATTGATCGCACAACCTGCCGCATAATTATGAAGTCAAGCAGGTCAGCTCGGAATTGATTGCACAACATGCCGCATCTGAAGTCAAGCAGGGTAGCTCGGGATTGATCACACATCACACAACCTGCTGCATCTGAAGTCAAGCAAGGCAGCTCGGTATTGATCGCACAACCTGCCGCATCTGAAGTCAAGCAAGGCAGCTTGGGATTGATCGCACAACCTGCCGCATCTGAAGTCAAGCAAGGCAGCTCGGGATTGATCGCACAACCTGCCGCATCTGAAGTCAAGCAAGGCAGCTTGGGATGGATCGCACAACCTGCCGCATCTAAGTCAAGCAAGGCAGCTCGGTATTGATCGCACAACCTGCCGCATCTGAATTCAAGCAAGGCTGCTCGGGATTGATCTCACAACCTGCCGCATCTGAAGTCAAGCAAGGCAGCTCGGTATTGATCACACAACCTGCCGCATCTGAAGTCAAGCAAGGCTGCTCGGGATTGATCGCACAACCTGCCGCATCTGAAGTCAAGCAAGGCAGCTCGGTATTGATCACACAACCTGCCGCATCTGAAGTCAAGCAAGGCAGCTCGGGATTGATCACACAACCTGCCGCATCTGAAGTCAAGCAAGGCAGCTCGGGATTGATCACACAACCTGCCACATCTGAAGTCAAGCAAGGGAGCTCGGGATTGATCACACAACCTACCGCATCTGTAGTCAAGCAAGGCAGCTCGGGATTGATCACACAACCTGCCGCAACTGAAGTCAAGCAAGGCAGCTCGGGATTGATCACACAATCTGCCGCATATGAAGTCAAGCAAGGCAGCTCGGGATTGATCACACAACCTGCCGCATCTGAAGAGGTTGCTCCTGTACTAGGCCACTGCCGTGGTTGGAAGTGAGGGGAGACAAAACTTACTTTTCTTGTTTTTCTTGTGTCGATCTATATGATCCTTCAGCTGTATTCTGACCTGTCGTTCCGTCGGTTGGTCACGGATAAATGGATGCTTGAGAAGCTGTTCTGTGTTCGGTCGCTGCGTGTAATCTTTGAGTAAACATGTTTCTACGAAATTATGAAATCTAGATGTCCTGAAAAGCGAAAAATAGCAAATTTAGGATCAGTAGGATAAAATCTTTTGACATATTAAACAATCATTTATCTAAATTTATAAACAGTATATCCAGAATGAACTGTTATACACCTCAATGAGCCTCATTTGTAACGTACATGTTCAAATGTTGGTTCAACTCTCATGCACATGTATACAAATGTCCACATATATATAGTGTTCGAAAAAACTTGTCCATTACAATTGATTCATCCATAAAATATCACACAAACTTTATCCAAAATTCAATATAAAACATTTGGAAAATCACTGTAAAATCCTAGTTTTATTCCTTTTAGATTTTCTTCTACTGGGTAGCACATATGTATCACCAAAATTTGATATGAGGGGAAAGGTCATGCATGCTGTTGTGGAAAAGTCGCTTAGAATCATAAAGTTACGGCAGAGGTCATTGTTACACAAGTCATGAAGTTAAAGTCAAGATCACTGATGATCTGTTGTTTAGATAAAGTTTACTCAGGTCATGTAGCATGATGAAAGTTATGAAGATTCATGCAGTAAAGGTGAAGGTCACTTACCACTTTGAAGATTTAAGTCTTGGAGGTGGGTTCCTGGGTATTAAAAATAAGGCCCTCATAGGGTGCATATCACAGAGAGCTGTAAGAGAGAAAGCACGTTACATGGCGATATCTTCACCAAAATGTGTAAACATAGTATACTAATCAACATGCAAATCATAAATGTCCTTGTTTGAAGAGTCATTATTGACTATGTGGTGTCATCAACTTAACCAACAGAAAAATGTTTCCAGCTTTTGCATGAAATTAAACAGTTTCATTGAAATACATAAATTACAAAATATCTTAACCAATGAAAATGTTCTGGAGTTTACGAGAAGCGCAGTAGCAGACTTACGTGGTTTTCCTTCAGCCATTTCAATAGAACTGATTCCTAAAGACCATAAGTCGCTCTGCAAATAAACAAAACATGCCAGTTTAAGATCAGGAATAAAGGGATCACCGGAAATACAGCTTGTGATATTTGCAAATTTGCTCTCATATTTCAAAGACCCCATATACACATTTTATAATATAAAAAATAGATATTTTGGAATTTATTACTGTAAAATATGTAAGAAATGCACATAAATTAAATGAAACAGAAATAAATGATCGTTTTAATTCCAAAAATTCACCAAATATATTTCTATTTAGCATATTCGCTTCAGTGCCAAATTCTGTTTCATCTGTAAAATACAAGAACGTCAACTTTCTCAGCATTAGGATTATCCACTGTTGACTACGGATACATAAACAATGGCAATTTGCTATGATCTAACAAATGGCCGGGAAAATGTGTAGAGCTGAGTTAATTTAAATATTCACTACTAACAGACATACATGACGTTGGAACTATACAGTTTTTAACACTAGCCTAAATTCTCTAAATTTTCTCTATTGGCATATATAAGAGTTGGAACTAAACAATGTTAAATTTAAGCTGTATGTTAAATTCTCCCTACTTTATTATACATTAGAGTTGGAACTACACAATGTTAAATTTAAGCTGTAGCCTAAATTCTCCCTACTTTATTATACATTAGAGTTAGAGCTATATAATGTTAAATTTAAGCTGCAGCCTAAATTCTCCCTACTTTATTATACATTAAGAGTTAGAGCTACATAATGTTAAATTAAACTGCAGCCTAAATTCTCCCTACTTTATTATACATTAGAGTTAGAGCTACATAATGTTAAATTTAAGCTGTAGCCTAAATTCTCCCTTTTTTCTCCCTACTTTATTATACATTAGAGTTAGAGCTACATAAAGTTAAATTTAAGCTGCAGCCTAAATTCTCCCTACTTTATTATACATTAGAGTTAGAGCTACATAATGTTAAATTTAAGCTGCAGCCTAAATTGTCCCTACTTTATTATACATTAGAGTTAGAGCTACATAATGTTAAATTGAAGCTGTAGCCTAAATTCTCCCTACTTTATTATACATTAGAGTTAGAACTACATAATGTTAAATTTAAGCTGTAGCCCAAATTCAGCCTAAATTCTCCCTACTCTATTATACATGAGTTACAGGGTTCAAACTAGGCCTTGATTTTATGGAGAAGTGACTTCACTTCGAAAGAAAATAAAGAGAAGTGACCAAAAAATAGGGAGGTGAGGGAGACACGATCTTTTAAATTAAGCGCGCAATCGGTTATTGTTAATTATTAATTGATATACATGTATAAACCCTATTTGTTATAACCGTTTGATTATTTAAGTTATAGCTAAATGCACTTAAAGCATGCTAGCTGTTTCAAATTAAATGTGTTTATTAATTCACACTCACATGCATTCTTTAACACATATATACTGTAACTATAGAAGAAAGGATTGAGAGAATTAATACAAATATATCAGCCTTACGACAATCTTTTCAATGCACTGGCCCAGTGGGCCAGTAACCTGCAATAATCTACTGGCCCGAAAGGATTCTTACTGGCCCATATAAAAATTAATTAAATCTTTTTCTTTTCTACCTTTTTGGATATCATAGACATACATGATGATAGGTAATGGTAAGAACATCATTTTAAGTTAGTGAATTCACAACGAAACCAACAGTGAACATTTTAGTTTATTTAGATCTTAATTAAATTCAAAATGCAAAACATTTTGTTGAAACTTTCGTCAATATATAGCCACGAATAATCCGAAAGCCATTTGGGTTGGAACGTCCGTTTTCTCCTTTCTTTTTCGTATGCCCGTTTAGAAACTGATTGTTAGGTGCTTGTTTGGGCAGGACGTTTGATTCCAGGCTTTCAACATTAAAAACAAAAGCGTAAGCGGATATGAACAAAACCTAGTCGGTTTATCGATAAATAGTTTCGATCGGGTCTAAAACATCGTTGCCGCAATAAAAGTATGAACGAGCGAAAGTACGCAACAAATGGAACACCAGTCTAAGATTTTGATGAAAACATCCGTTTCAGGCATTGAGGGGAAAACATGTAAATAATTCACAGAACTACGTTGAATTTTAAAGAAATCGTTTGGCAATTAATGGTATGTACGCCTGAAAAGTTTACTGGCCCGATGGGCCTGTGAAATACTTAATTTTACTGGCCCGAGTCAATTTTTACTGGCCTTGGGCTTCGGACCAGTGGCTGAATTCGAAGACTGATATATTGCATGTATCTTTATTTATTCATCTTTCTATCAATTTGTATGGAGTTCTACGGAGGGTTTGAATAGGATTCTCAAACTTCTTCCTAAAAGGCTTATTCCTCGTTAAGACCTATAAGACCAATGTATGTGTTTTGTTTCCCAATTTGTATTAGCTAAAAACAATGTTGATGTTAAACTGATTCAGTTATATCCAACAACAAGAAATGTCACAGTAAGTGACAAATGCCCCCAAAGTGACCTGTAAGTGTGACCGTGACCTTGGAGCAATATGAAACCAACAGATATATTTAAAATTATTCCAAAAAAAATCCAAAAAAAAAAATATTTAAAAAAATTCCAAAAAAAAAAGAAATTATTAAAAAAAAATCCAAAAAAAAAAAAAGAGGCCCAAGAGGGCCTGTGGACGCTCTACTGGCTCTAGATAAAGTTTATGTATAAGGGGCCATAACTCTTTCAAATATCGTTCAACCAGAACATGGTGATGATATACGCAGCTAGGCTTGGTACTGATTGTCCCTGACAAGTTTCGTTGAAATCCAGCCAGAGGTTCAGGAGAACTAGTCTGTACGAAGTTTGTGTATTAAAACCTTTAAGGGGTCATAACTCTGCCAAAATTCATTCAACCACAACACGGCAATGACAGGTACAACTAGGCTTGGTACTGATCATCCCCATCAAGATTCATTGAAATCCAGCAAGGAATTCAGAAGAGACTAATCTGGACAACGTTTGGCTATTAAAACCTTTAAAGGGCCATAACTCTGCCAAAAATAATTCAACACGAATATGGCGACGATATGCACAACTAGGCTTGATACTGATCATCCTTGTCAAGTTTCGTTAAAATCCAGTCAGGGGTTCAGGAGAACTAGCCCGGAAAATGTTTGTGTATCAAAAAACTTTAAAGGGCCATAACTCCACCAAAAATCTGTTAACCAGAATGCCACGATGATATGCACAACTATGCTTGCTGCTGATCATCCTTGTAAAGTTTCGTTGAAATGTGGGGAGGCGTTCAGGAGAACTAGTCCAGACAAAGTTTGTGTATTAAAACCTTTAAAGGGCCATAACTCTGCCAAAAATCATTCAACCGAAACACGGCAATGATTTGCACAACTAGACCTGATACTGATCATCCTTATCAAGTTTCGTTCAAATCCAGCCAGGGGTTCAGGAGAACTAGTCCAGACAAAGTTTGTGTATTAAAACCTTTAAAGGGACTCCACCAAAATCATTCAACTGGAACACAGTGACGATATGTACAACTAGGCTTGGTACTGATCATCCTTGAAAAGTGTCACTGAAATCTGGCCAAATGAAGGCCCTTTCTTCTTAATCAGGCCAAAATATAGCATATTTCAGAAAATCAAGGGCCATAACTCCAGTGTAAATGGTCCAATCTGGCTGTTTTGAAACTTGTTGGAGCTTTCATTGATAGTAACAATCTGGTAAAGTTCGGATGAAAAATGAAGGCCCTATCATAGTATTAACGAGGCAAAATATAGCATATTTAACTAAATCAAGGGCCATAACTCTGCTGTTTCTTGTCCGATCTGGTTGGTTTTCAAACTTGTCAGAGCTTTCATTTATATTAACAATCTGGTAAAGTTTGGTAAAGATCGGACAAAAAATCAAGACCCTTTCGTAATATACTTTTTTTCAACTAAATCAAGGGCCATAACTCCACTATTGCGGGTCCGATCTGGCTGGTTTTCGAACTTGTCCAAGCTTTCATTAATATTAACAATCTGGTAATGTTTGGTAAAGATCGGATGAAAAATGAAGGCCCTATCGTCTTAACGAGGCAAAATATAGAATTATTAACTAAATCAAGGGCTATAACTCTGCCGTTGCTGGTCCGAACTGGCTGGTTTTCGAACTTGTCCAAGCTTTCATTGATAGTAACAATCTGGTACGGTTTGGTAAAGATCGAATGAAAAATGGAGGCCCTATCGTCTTAACGAGGCAAAATATAGCATTTTTAACTAAACCAAGGGCCATAACTCCGCTGTTATTGGTCCGATCTGGCTGGTTTTTAAACTTGTCCAAGCTTTCATTGATATTAACAATCTGGTAACGTTTGATAACGATCGGATGAAAAATGAGGGCCCTATCGCCTTAACGAGGCAACATATAGCATTTTTAACTAAGTCAAGGGCCATAACTCCGCTGTTACTGGTTCGATCTGACTGGTTTTCGAACTTGTCCGAGCTATCATTGATATTAACAATCTGGTGAAGTTTGGTAAAGATCGGATGAAAAATGAAGGCCCTATCGTCTTAACGAGGCAACATATAGCATTTTTAACTAAGTCAAGGGCCATAACTCCGCTGTTACTGGTTCGATCTGGCTGGTTTTCGAACTTGTCCGAGCTTTCATTGATATTAACAACCTGTTAAAGTTTGTTAAAGATCGGATTAAAAAATGAAGGCCCTATCGTCTTAACGAGACAAAAGTTGACGACGGATGACGGACGACGGACGGACGGACGGACGGACGGACGGACGGAAGACGGACAACTCGCCATCCCATAAACTCTGCTGGCCGTTGGCCAGTAGAGCAAAAAATTATTTAAAAAAAAAAAGAAAGAAAAAAAAGGTCAATGACCTTGAAGCTCTACTAATAGATTTTTGATAGCTAGGTCAACATTCCTCTGAAGTTTCATGAAAATCCATCAAGTAGTTTCATAGGAGTAGTTGCTACAAGTTTTCATTATATAACTCTATGCAAACAAAGATGACCGCTGGCGGCCAAGTTTAACATCAAATCAAAATAACTTTTGACAAGGATCAACATCATGTCATACGGATCATTTTAAAAAAAGTCCCATATCAATATCACTTATAGTTTTCAAGAAGTAGTCGCTACAAACTTGAATTTTGAAAATCTATTTTTAGCCATGGCGGCCATCTTGAATTTCCGGCCGACTTGAAATTTTGCTATGATCAATTAGACATCAAGAGCAACATTCCTGTACAATTTCATGAAAATCCGTCAAGTAGTTTCAGAGGAGTAGTCGTTACAAGTTTTTACTAGATAACTCGATGTAAACAAAATTGGTCGCTGACAGCCATGTTTAACATCGAATCAAAACAATTTTCGACAAGGACCAACATCATGACATCCTGATCATTTTAGAAAAAGTCCCATATCAATATCACTTATAGTTTTCAAGAAGTATTGGCCATAAACTTGTTTTTTGAAAATCTATTTTTAGCCGTGGTGGCCATCTTTAATTTCCAGCCAACCTGAAGTTTTGCTAGGATAATTTAGACATCAAGAGCAACATTCGTGTGAAGTTTCATGAAAATCCGTCAAGTTGTTTCAGAGGAGAAGTCGCTACAAGTTTTCATTATATAACTCTATGTAAACAAAGATGGCCGCTGGCAGCAATGTTTAACGTCGAATCAAAATAATTTTCGACAAGGATCAACATCATGTTATACTGATCATTTTAGGAAAGACAAATATCAATATCACTTATAGTTTTCAAGAAGTAGACGCTTCAAACTTGTATTTTGAAAATCTATTTTTAGCCGTGGCGGCCATCTTGAATTTCCGGCTGATTTGAAATTTTGCTAGTATCATTAAGACATCAAGAGGAACATTCCTGTGAAGTTTCATGGAAATCCATCGAGTAGTTTCAAGTTTTTACTAAATAACTGTATGTAAATAAAGATGGCCGCTGGCAGCCATGTTTAACGTCGAATCAAAACGATTTTCGACAAGGACCAACATCACGTCATGCTGATCATTTTAGAAAAAAATCAATAACTAAATCAATAAAACAAATTTAAAAAAAATCAAAAAAAAAAATCAATCAATCAAATTTCAAAAAATAAATAAAAAAAAAACTTTTTTTTTTTTTTAACAAAACAATTAAGAAATAAATGAAAACAAGTTATTTGAAAATCCATCCAGGAATACCAGAGTTATTGTTTCACACAATTTGACCTTTGACCTCTTTTTTTTTTTTTAACAAAACAATTAATAAATGAAAACAAGTTATTTGAAAATCCATCCAGGAATACCAGAGTTATTGTTTCACACAATTTGACCTTTGACCTCTGAGTGTGACCTTGACCTTGGGGACACAGACCTGGATTTGTGCTCGACACATCGTCTTATTGTGGTGAGCACATATGCCAAGTAATTTGAAAATCCGTCCAGGAATGCCAGAGTTATTGACCGGACACGATTTGACCTTTGACCTATGTGTGACCTTGACCTTGAAGCCACGGACCTGGATGTTATGTGCGACACATCATGTTGTTTTGGTGAGCACTGGCTCCAAGTTAATTCAAAATCCGTCAAGAAATGCCAGTTATTGACCGGACATGATTTGACCTTTGACCTCTAAGTGTGACCTTGACCTTAGAGCGACGGACCTGGATTTTGTGCCCGACATGTTGTCTGGTTGTGCTGAGCACTTATGCCAAGTTATTTGAATATCCGTCCAGGAATGCCAGAGCTACTGACTGGACACTATCTGACCTTTGACCTCTAAATGTGACCTTGACCTTGGAGCCACGGACCTGGATTTTGTGCATGACATGTCATCTAGTTGTGGTGAGCAATTGTGCCAAGTTATTTGAAAATCTGCCCATGAATGTCGGAGTTATTAACCGAACACGAAAGCACGTTGTTTTGACCTTTGACCTCTAAGTGTGACCTTGACCTTGGGTCACAGACCTGGATTTTGTGCGCGACACGTCGTCTTGTTGTGGTGAGCAATTGTGCGAAGTTATTTGAAAATCCGTCCATTATTGTCAGAGTTATGAAGCGGACACGATTGTACAGACGAACCGACAACCTTTGTCCTCTAAGTGTGACCTTAACCTTGGAGCCACGGACCTGGATTTTGTGCGCGACATGTCGTCTTGTTGTGGTTAGCAATTGTGCAAAGTTATTTGAAAATCCGTCCAATATTGTCAGAGTTATGAAGCGGACACGATTGTACCGACGAACGGGACGAACAATCACGAACGGACAGACAGTGCGACTACTATATGCCACCCTTCAGGGAGGCATAAAAAAAGTTTTTCCTCCATCCGAAATTATGTACCTGTCCAAACTACTATGACACCGCACTTTTCCGGAAGTAAAATATTGCCGAAAATTCAGTAGAAATGTCATGTATTATTAACTTTTTTTCATGCATTAATTTGTTTGGAATGCCAAAAGGTCCGTTTTATCAAACAATTAAGAAAACGCAACTCTAATCATTATTCGGTGGTATCATTTAATCACCTCAGATCAATTATCTTTAGATTGTCGTTTTCATCACGTTTTCAACACGCACTTGTCTAACTGTAACGGAACCTACGATTGGTCAATTGTTTAGCCATACGCAATTTCATTGGATAAGGCGTGAGTATTCCCTGTACAGTCAAATTTGTAAACAAACAATGGCGAGGTGCGAAAATTGCCTCGGGGGATATCATAGCTGTAGGAAAGTATGCTCCCGGCGGGTTTTCTACTGTGATCGATGAAAGCAATTAGCATAATCCCTTCCCAGCGATATCAATGCCTGTCCTGAGACATAAACAACAGGTCAATTAAAGGACCGGTTACACTTCGCTTGAGGGCGGGGAAAAAAGCGAAGTGGTCAATCTAAAGGAGACTTAAACTTCGCCGTCGCTGAAAAAAGCGAAGTCACGGAGGAAAAAGCGACTTTGTCGCCCATGTCGCCCTCAAGTTTGAACACTGGAGTTAAAGCTACACAATGTTAAATTTAAGCTCTAGCCTAAATTCTCCGAACTTACTTTATTATACATGGGTTAAAGCTACACAATGTTAAATTTAAGCTGTAGCCTAAATTCTCCCTACTTACTCTATTATACATGGGTTAAAAGCTACACAATGTTAAATTTAAGCTCTAGCCTAAATTCTCCCTACTTACTCTATTATACATGAGTTAAAGCTACACAATGTTAAATTTAAGCTCTAGCCTAAATTCTCCCTACTTACTCTATTATACATGAGTTAAAGCTACACAATGTTAAATTTAAGCTGTAGCCTAAATTCTCCCAAATTACTCTATTATACATGAGTTAAAGCTACACAATGTTAAATTTAAGCTGTAGCCTAAATTCTCCCTACTTACTCTATTATATATGAGTTAAAGCTACACAATGTTATATTTAAGCTGTAGCCTAAATTCTCCCTACTTACTCTATTGTACAGGAAGTTAAAGCTACACAATGTTATATTTAAGCTGTAGCCTAAATTCTCCCTACTTACTCTATTATATATGAGAGCTTACTCTATTATACATGAGAGTTACACAGTTTTAAATTTAAGCTCTAGCTTGAATTTTCCCTACTTACTCTATTGTCATAAGTGGCGTCGGGATTTTCATCACAGGCTATAACTTCAGGTGCCATCCTGCAATAGAGGTGAGACAAGATAACTGAATTATTTACCGCCTCTTAAAGCAGAAAGGGAGAGAAACAATACTGAAATCTTACTATCTATCAAGAATCCAATGTTGTTTTTCAGCCCGGTTTATGTTCTCAGTTGATCGTCCAAAGATAAAACAAGAGACCAGGCATCCTTTATTTATACAGTGTATAAGTTGAAGTCGCGTGAACCTGTTCTTGAAGCCTTCATAGAACAATTCAATTGTAAACCTAATCTCACGCTTCTAATTACAAAACAAGAGGCCCAAGAGGGCCTGTGGACGCTCTACTGGCTAACATGGCTCTTATAATATCAATGAAACGAGTGACTGCTATTTATGTTTTCTTAAAAGTTTCGAGCAAACAACAGCTTTTTAACTAAATCAAAGGCCATAACTAAAGAATCTGGTAAAGTTTGGTAATGATCAGATGAAAAATGAAGGCCCTACCGTATTAACGAGGCAAAATATAGCATTTTTAACTAAATCAAGAGCCATAACTCCTCTGTGACTGGTTTTCGAACTTGTCCGAGCTTTCATGGATATTAACAATCTGTGCAAGTTTGGTAAAGATCAAATAATAAATGAAGGTCCTAGAGTGTTCACAAGGCTTAATATGGCATTTTCCAGCAAAACAAGGGCCATAACTCCGTTGAAATTATTTCGATCTTGCCGGTTTTTTAACTTGTTCGAGCTTTCATTGATATAAAGACACTGGCAAAGTTAAGTAAAGATTCGATTAATATTGAAGGCCCTAGAGTGTTCACAAGGTAGGAAATAGCATTTTTCAGAAAAAACAAGGGCCATAACTCTGGTGTTAATGATCCGATTTAGCTGGTTTTCAAACTTGTTCGAGCTTTCATTGAAATTAACAATCTGTGCAAGTTTGGTAAAGATCAAATAATAAATGAAGGTGCTAGAGTGTTCACAAGGCAGAAAATGCCATTTTTCAGAAAAAACAAGGGCCATAACTCTGGTGTTAATGACCCAATTCAGCTGATTTTCGAACTTGTTCAAGCTATAATTGGTATTAACAATCTCTGAAAGTTTGGTAACGATCAAATAATAAATGAACGTGCTAGAGCGTTCACAAGGCAGGAAATGGAAATTTTCAGAAAAAACAAGGGCCATAACTCCGGTGAAATTATTCCGATCTGGCTGGTTTTCGAACTTGTCCGAGCTTTCATTAATATTAACAATCTGTGCAAGTTTGGTAAAGATCAAATAATAAATGAAGGTGCTAGAGTGTTCACAAGGCAGAAAATGCCATTTTTCAGAAAAAACAAGGGCCATAACTCTGGTGTTACTGACCCTATTCAGCTGATTTTCGAACTTGTTCAAGCTATAATTGGTATTAACAATCTGTGCAAGTTTGGTAATGATCAAATAATAAATAAAGGTGCTAGAGCGTTCACAAGGCAGAAAATAGCAATTTTCAGAAAAATCAAGGGCCATAACTCAGGTGTTACTGATCCGATTTGGCTGTTTTTCGAACTTGACCGAGCTTTCATTGATATTAACAATCTGTGCAAGTTTGGTAAAGATCAAATAATAAATGAAGGTGCTAGAGTGGTCAAAAGGCTTAATATGGCATTTTTCAGCAAAACAAGGGCCATAACTCCGGTGAAATTATTTCGAACTTGTCCGAGCTTCCATTGATATTAACAACCTGTTAAAGTTTGGTAAAGATCGGATGAAAAATGAAGGCCCTATTGTAGTAACAAGACAAAAGTTAACGACGGACGACGGACGACGGACGGAACGGACGACGGACAACTCGCCATCCCATAAGCTCTGCTGGCCTTCGGCCAGTAGAGCTAATAACTGGAAAACATAATGAATATTTCAATAACAACCTAAAGTGGTACACGGCAATGTTGTAAGTTGTTGTAATGTTGTGAGTTGTTGTAATGTTGTGAGTTGTTGTAATGTTGTGAGTTGTTGTAATGTTGTGAGTTGTTGTAATGTTGTAATGTTGTTGTAATGTTGTGAGTTGTTGTAATGTTGTGAGTTGTTGTAATGTTGTGAGTTGTTATGTTGTGAGTTGTTGCAATGTTGTGAGTTGTTGCAATGTTGTGAGTTGTTGTAATGTTGTGAGTTGTTGTAATGTTGTGAGTTGTTGTAATGTTGCAATGTTGTGAGTTGTTGCAATGTTGTGAGTTGTTGTAATGTTGTGAGTTGTTGTAATGTTGTGAGTTGTTGTAATGTTGTGAGTTGTTGTAATGTTTTGAGTTGTTGTTATGTTGTGAGTTGTTGCAATGTTGTGAGTTGTTGCAATGTTGTGAGTTGTTGTAATGTTGTGAGTTGTTGTAATGTTGTGAGTTGTTGTAATGTTGTGAGTTGTTGCAATGTTGTGAGTTTTTGCAATGTTGTGAGTTGTTGTAATGTTGTGAATTGTTGCAATGTTGTGAGTTGTTGTAATGTTGTGAGTTGTTGTAATGTTGTGAGTTGTTGCAATGTTGTGAGTTGTGAGTTGAGTTGTGAGTTGTTGCAATGTTGTGAGTTGTTGTAATTTTGTGAGTTGTTGTAATGTTGTGAGTTGTTGCAATGTTGTGAGTTGTTGTAATGTTGTGAGTTGTTGCAATGTTGTGAGTTGTTGTAATGTTGTGAGTTGTTGTAATGTTGTGAGTTGTTGCAATGTTGTGAGTTGTTGCAATGTTGTGAGTTGTTGTAATGTTGTGAGTTGTTGTAATGTTGTGAGTTGTTGCAATGTTGTGAGTTGTTGTAATGTTGTGAGTTGTTGCAATGTTGTAATGTTGTGAGTTGGTGTAATGTTGTAATGTTGTGAGTTGTTGTAATGTTGTGAGTTGTTGTAATGTTGTGAGTTGTTGTAATGTTGTGAGTTGTTGTAATGTTGTGAGTTGTTGTAATTTTGTGAGTTGTAATGTTGTGAGTTGTTGTAATGTTGTGAGTTGTTGTAATGTTGTGAGTTGTTGCAATGTTGTAATGTTGTGAGTTGTTGTAATGTTGTAATGTTGTGAGTTGTTGTAATGTTTGAGTTGTTGTAATGTTGTGAGTTGTTGTAATGTTGTGAGTTGTTGTAATGTTGTGAGTTGTTGTAATGTTGTGAGTTGTTGCAATGTTGTGAGTTGTGAGTTGAGTTGTGAGTTGTTGCAATGTTGTGAGTTGTTGTAATGTTGTGAGTTGTTGTAATGTTGTGAGTTGTTGCAATGTTGTGAGTTGTTGTAATGTTGTGAGTTGTTGTAATGTTGTGAGTTGTTGCAATGTTGTGAGTTGTTGCAATGTTGTGAGTTGTTGTAATGTTGTGAGTTGTTGCAATGTTGTGAGTTGTTGCAATGTTGTGAGTTGTTGTAATGTTGTGAGTTGTTGTAATTTTGTGAGTTGTAATGTTGTGAGTTGTTGTAATGTTGTGAGTTGTTGTAATGTTGTGAGTTGTTGCAATGTTGTAATGTTGTGAGTTGTTGTAATGTTGTGAGTTGTTGTAATGTTTGAGTTGTTGTAATGTTGTGAGTTGTTGTAATGTTGTGAGTTGTTGTAATGTTGTGAGTTGTTGTAATGTTGTGAGTTGTTGTAATGTTGTGAGTTGTTATCCACTTGATACAGAGGATCTTACATGAGTGCTCATTCATTATTGAATTTATTAAACTATTTCAGTCCTATTTCAAAATACATAATCGGCACACTGTGCCATTATGGATTATGGAAAATCGGCACAGTAGCAACAGACGCGATGCGATGCGATGATGTCGACTCCATCAAGCAGCACAAAGACGTCATATTGAAGTGCTACAGTATGGCTGAAGAACGGAATTTAAAATTTCAACTGCAATTTTCACACCCAATAAATAAACGTTAAAATGTTGAAAGATATCATTTCAGTGAACCTAGCCATTACGGCACTAGGTGTGCCATTATCGACAAAAGGCAAACCAAATTACCCAAATACCACTAATTTACTTAAAATAGTCTTGTCTTTCTTACCAAACATACTCAAGCTTGTAAATATATCTGGAAATATGTTTTAAATTTGAAAGTTCGTGATTTTTGAGCGGACAAATTAATTCCATTACTGTGAAATAGTGTAATATTGCACATCTACAGTAAACAGTATAATATTGCACATCTACAGTATATATATATATATTATTGTATACTTTCATATTGTCCGGTTTAGTTTGCATTGAGCTAAGTGTGCAATATTCTATGATATTGCACACATTGATATTGCACCGGAACTTTTTCTCGTGCTTGCTAAGAGCCGTGAAATAGAAATAAGGAACTACTTTCAAATAAATTAACTGAATCCTTCCTAAAGTTTCAACAAAAAAAATAGGTGTTTTTTTTTCCAACCTTTTATGGCAGAAATTGATAAAATAATTGAAATGGTCACTCACCCACTGTTTTTAACATTATCGAATGGTAACAAACTTTAGAAAATCGCTTGATGTTTTTAATGACGTCATGCGACGTCGACATCTTTTTTGCGCAAAATAATCATGCACACAAAATGAAACTGAATGACAAGAAAAGAATTCCATCAAAAGCTATAAAAAATAACACAAATACAATCAATAGTAATAGTCATACAATTAACATTGATCGAAAACAATATGAAAGTATACAATAAAAAGGTTATTGAATTTGTATGGCTAAATATTACTTGGAACTCGTTGTTTTGGCGCAGGACGACTCGCAAGCTCATCGTCCTTTCCCAAAACAACTCGTTCCAAGTAATATTTAGCCATACAAATTCAATAACCTATAATATTGCACGCCCATACTAGGCTGACACTTACCAATAAGGTGTTCCTATAAATGTGTTTCGTCGTCCTATAGTTTTGTCTAGTTGAGCACTGACACCAAAGTCAACTGAAATACAATCGATGATAAATATACAAACTAGCTGAATAACAAACGGGACAAAGTCGCTGAAATGTGAGGAGTAACAAGGGTATGGGTAAATGCATGTGCAGAAGTCATTAAACCTTTCATCCCTACAAACTGCTTTAGTAAGACCCAACTTGAAGGACAGTAGAGTCCCTTATCAATTGAATGTTGTTTAACGGCTCATCAACACAGTATAGGTTATTTAGAGCCGCCCCAGAGAGAGGGGAAGGATACATAGGAATCCGGGAACCTGCCCTACTCTTATTATTGAATAGATTCCTATGGTTCTTTAACGTGCTCGGAGGATAGACCGATACACGGGACCGCCCGGTTTACGTCCCCATCTGACGGACGAGGCTAAGGTAAAGTGTCTTGCCCAAGAACACACCGACGGAACTCAGTGGCACCACGGAGGATTGAACCCGGGGCCTCCGGTTACAAATCCGCCGCGCTACCGACTGCGCCACGCCAGTTATGCAAGGTAAAATGACATGCTACTGTAGCAGGATTCTGTATGGCTGTATTTGCAGAGAATCCTAGATAGTGTATGTTTTAAGTATATTCCAGAATGGTTGTGTGCTCATTCTAGGAGACATTACAGCATTCAAACAACTCTAAGTGTGACTTGACCTTGGAGCCACGGACCTGGATTTTGTGCGCGACACGTCATCTTGTTGTGAGAAGTTATTTGAAAATCCGTCCATTATTGTCAGAGTTATTAAGCGGACACGATTATACAGACGAACGGACAGACAGTGCGACTACTATATGCCACCCTTCGAGGGAAGAAAAAAGAAAATATGGCTGTGTCCATGTCAAGCTAACATTCTGTTTAATAGATAGGACTAGTAAACCATATATATAATGTGGATAATTTACATGATAACGTGTGTGTGCCTTTTATTTCCAAGCTAATTACTCGGAACGAAAATGCAGAACAGAACGCAGAATAGCTTGGCAGAGCCTCTCCATTCTTTGTTTTCTAATTCCAAGAAACTTTGACAGTAAAAGAAACATAATAGTCTCTATATATCTTCTGCGTTTTTTAAAGGTAGCTGGCAGTCTGGTGTGCTGCACCGAGTAAAGACTGGTAGCCGTTGTTTTGTCTGTATGTAGCCAGAGTAGTAGGTCCTTGGCATCACCATTACAAGCGACAGGTAATCAATATCAAGAAGGAATAAGGAGGTCTGAATATTTATCAGAGAAGTATAATGAAAATGTACCTAATTTGACTTCGGCGTTGTCGGTCAAAAGGACATTCTGTCCCTTTATGTCTCTATGTATCACACGATTTGCATGTAAGTGCGCAAGGCCCTGAAATAAAGCAAATACAATCAATGTTTTAAGGAAACAAGAAAGCGTTTGTGCATACACTAAACCAAATTACTAAGTGCCTACCTAAGAATATGTCAATAATATTCTCATTGTTTTGTGCATTTTGAGCTTGATTAGAGATACGGTTAAACTGCAAAATAGCGAGTGTAAATCGTCTGCTCTGATTGCATGAACATATTTTAAAACTTTGAAGTCAATGTGTTTTCTTAGAAATAAGTTATAACACTTATACAACTGGGTATATAGGATTTTATTAAGTACTTCGAATTAGTGAAGCTTTCGATGTTCCTCATTCTAAAATATGCCAGTTAAAATTATTTTGACGTTTTACTAGCATTACCACTATTCAATTTAAAGGAAGGTAATTCAAGATTATCCATATTACATTTTTTTTATAGACGGAGAATCTGCAATAAATGGGTCAATTTGTTTTGTTTTTTTCTATTATTTCATACCAATTTTAAGAATGTTATATCTTTAAGCGATCTTTGACTCATGTTATGTGTTTTATCAGCACATTTCATGTTTTCAAATAAAAGGAGGGTAACTCTCAAAAGATGTAACAATTTAAACAAAAAAAATAAATGTTTTAAAATACTTATCACATATCTATTCTAAAATATATTTAAAATAGGAAAATTAGTCAAGATACAAAATTGAGTAATTAGGAATTTTGTTCAGTGTAATGTACGGGTTTGTATATTTGGTCATATGTATTATAATTTGCTATAACAGTTTGTACATTTTGAAAAAATGTAACGTTTGTCACCAGGCCCACTTCTAATTTCTTTGTTATATCCTACAAGGATTCAGAACCAGGGCCTGGGGAAAATGGGACGTTTGAAATCACCTGTCATGTTGGCGGCAATTTTGGCGAGATTTTGGGAGATTCTAGAACACTTTCAAAAAACATATTTTCAAGTTAATTTAATTTTTGATTTCTTATTTTTAATTTATGAAAAGCAGAAAGTGACGACAAAAAGTGTAACTGTTGCATCAACAACTGACATTTATTTACAATATGACGTCATGCAAACAACAACTTTATGTGCGTGAGAAAACTCACGAACTCGCTAGTGGACGCTTCAATTGGCCTTATTTGCCCAGACAGATAGTAAGACATATGCATGATACTGTCATGTCAGGCCGAGACTAGGACATATTGCAATCATGAAGTACTGATTAAGCATTACAATATCGTACTGGTTTTTATTCAATGTCATTCTTACTTCAAAACTGTAAGGAGTAGGTTAAGTGGGAAATAAAAAATAGAAATTAAATTGTTTTCCCTCGATAAACACATGAATGCATTATCATATGAGATTCAAGATTCTTATAAAACGTTTTATATGATATTTCTCTGTAAAAAAACAACAACATCGATGTGCCATAACTCTGTCAGAAAACAATGAACTGGAACCTTTTCAGGAAATGCACAAATAGACATGATATGGATACTTGTCAGCAAGTTCGGTTGAAATCCATGTAATAATGCAGATGGAGTAGACGTGACAAAGGTAATGTGATTTCCCTACATTAAAACCATCAAAGTGCCATAACCCAAGCAGAAACAAATGAATCAGAACCTTTTCAGAATATGCACAACTAGACACAATATGGATACTTGCCAGCACGTTTGGTTAAAATCAGCATTAAAAGTAGACAGAGTAGAAGTGACAATGTTTAATGATGGACAGATAAGCAGACGGGCAGAGAGACGGACAACTCTGGTAAAAACAATAATCACAGGCATTAGCTTGACGCAGAAGTATTCTACCAATCGGATGTGAAATAACAAAGCAACGTCTGTGGCTGGGATAGTCTTGATGTTTAAAAATAAATTCCCCGTCCAGCCAGCCCAAAATATCCTCCCCTGCCCCACCAGCACTAGCCAGCCATTTAACCGTGAGTAATGTCTCTACTTACCCGCAGTATTTCTCTAGCAATGTAGGAAATCCATTCCTCTTTGAGGCAACTGCCTTTTGTGGCTGAAATTTAAATGAAATGGGTTTTTTCACCAAACATTTTTCTAAGTATAAAAGTGATCACAATCAGGGTTCCCACGCTTTTCTTGGAGAAAAATCAAGGACTTTTCCAGGACTTTTCAAGGATCAATCTTGTTTTTCAAGGACCCTATTACCCAGAAGCTCAAAAACACGTAACTTCTTTTTTTACAGGAGTTCATTTCTACAACACTTTACATGTCTGATCTGCTCGACAAATATAATAGCAATCTTAAAACACTTCTGCGACAAGGTTTATGGAGATGTGATTTACAAACTTAGGAATGTTGTCGTTCGTGACAATTTTCACGAGTTATTTATTAAAATTATTAGAATATTTATAACCAGAGATATTCTGCAGCACACTACATGCTTAGTTGTAGACCCTTCTACAGTTTGCAATTATGCTTTCATCTTTGATTGTGAAACGACCGGTGGACTATATGACGTGTTCCTAAATCCTTTAAGGCTGGAACCATTTGATGAATGTCCTTCACTCCGTTTTTGCCGTGCCCCTTAACAGTTTTCCCCTTGATGCTCTGACTTCAGACAAGTCATTGAGTACATATGAGATTAGCTTCTTAGGTTTAACTTGTTTTTTTATATATTATATACATGAACATGTTTGTGTTTTTTCTTATGACACCTATCTACGTTTAACTCGGTAGAAGTTAACTCGGTGGGGATTATTTTTATTTACACTGTCTTGTTGTTTAGGGATGATGACAGGGTTAAGAGTGAGGTTTGGTGAACCCTTGAACCAGTTTAAACTCCCCAGTGGTCCCTTTTGCCACTGACCGTTCCAAGGCGGTACCCGTGTTGTCAATATAATATGTTTGTGATGTGCTTTTTTACTGAATGTGCTTGTGGTGTACTTTTTGAATCACCTTTGCTTGTTGGACTGTATTCTGTGAATGCTACTCTTCCTGTTGGATTTATAACCTTTTCTTTAGTTATTCAGAACCAGTCACTCGAGTCTTGACACATACATTGACATTGTGAATTGAATTGAATTGGATTTTATTGTCGCAACAACAGCTAAGGTCATATGGCGACTTTCCAGCTTCCACTGGTGGAGGAAGACCCCAATTGCCCCTCCGGGCAACAATTTTCGTGCCCGGGCAGGCACCTGGGTAGTACCACCAACGTTCCGCAAGCCAGCTGGATAGCTTCCTCACATAAAGATTCCTAGGCCCCTGAGGGATCGAACCTACAGCGGTGAGGGGCAAGTGATTTCAAGTCAGAGACGTTAACCACTCGGCCACGGACGCCCCTGACATTGTGAAACAAAATCCCAGGACTTTTCCATGTTTTTGCCAAATTTTGAGGAATTCCAGGACTTTTCAAGGCCTTGATGTGCCTTTGCAAAACTCAAGGACTTTTCCAGTTTTTCAGGTTGCGTGGGAACCCTGCACAATAGGGAACCTATATTACAAGTATTATTTTATATTTCAGCGACAATTAACGCCAGCACTTAGATATCTCCGCCCTATTGTTGATGTCTGAGTATACCGACAATAGGCCACTTTATAATACAGTATCAGTATAATACAGTATCAGTATGTATAATACAGTATCAGTATAATACAGTATCAGTATGTATAATACAGTATCAGTATAATACAGTATCAGTATAATACAGTATCAGTATGTATAATACAGTATCAGTATAATACAGTATCAGTATGTATAATACAGTATCAGTATAATACAATATCAGTATGTATAATACAGTATCAGTATAATACAATATCAGTATGTATAATACAGTATCAGTATAATACAATAACAGTATGTATAATACAGTATCAGTATAATACAGTATCAGTATGTACAGTATCAGTATGTATAATACAGTATCAGTATAATACAGTTGCACATGCTATTGTTTGTCAGAGGTATCTTATTAGTTTGATTTGTTGACATGGATAAATGATTGACAACTGGCATCGTGTTAACTGTGTTTGATTGGTCGACATGGATAAATGATTAACTGTGTTTGATTGGTCGACATGGATAAATGATTGACAACTGGCATCGTGTTAACTGTGTTTGATTTGTTGACATGGATAAATGATTGACAACTGGCATCGTGTTAACTGTGTTTGATTGGTCGACATGGATAAATGATTAACTGTGTTTGATTGGTCGACATGGATAAATGATTGACAACTGGCATCGTGTTAACTGTGTTTGATTGGTTGACATGGATAAATGATTGACAACTGTCACCGTGTTAACTGTTTGTTGGTAGATGATTCTATTCAGCATACAAAAGGTTGTACTCAAGAGAAAATCTACATTACACTTTTATTGATAATGTACATGTAAGGCATACATTTAACCCTTAACCCGCTACATATAGTGTTTCCCCTAATGCGGAATGGCAGGGCGGGTCGGCACGCCCTTTTTTCGCCCCGCCATGCAGTCTTTACATACCGGCACACATTAATTACATGCCGCCCCGCAGTGCCCTTTCTAAAACTGCTCGCGACTATATAAGACTCTGGAAATACACAAACGCACTGTGACACGTCGTGTGACCTTTAAACCGACAATCTCCAGATTTAGCCACAGGGTATTTCCGGTCTACAGGTATTTGACAACCCGTGACACTTGTGATAAGCATTGGTTCCCGTGAATACACACTGTTAGTATAATCGGCGTAATGGATTGCGGTAACCAACGACTTTGTCGTACTTGGAACATGTTTTCATAGTAGATGTAATTATCAGATTACGGACAATTATCTGCGGCATTATAACCGTCTCTTCGATGAGTTGATGGGATGATACAAGATAGGTACTCCCCTGAAGACTGGCAATTAATGACTGAAATAATTATATTGTGCCGTTGTTGTTTTCTTTTGTACGCTAATTTTCGAGATCTGTGAGAGTAGAATAAATGTTGTTGTCTGTTTTTTAATGAATGGAATATTTAATGTTTGTAAAAGTTTGTGGAACTTAATTAGCTATTGAGTAAATTATGGTTTATTGTTATTATTATACACAAAACTTCAAAAATATATATAGAAGAATGATGAAAACTCATACTCAAACCATTTAGCAATTTCAAACCATTTAGCAATTTAATTAGGCCATAATAAATTAATTGCTATGTTCTCATCCAAATTTATTTCAAAATAGGGGCGGGGGTATGTGGGGGTGTACTTCCAAGATTGAAAACACATTTTTAAAGATGAAATTTGTCCTAAATCAACAAATCCGTTGTTGATATGTTTTTAATTATTAAATATCATTATAAATACGATGTTTACTATGCTATTGATGTATGTTTAGTGAAAATATGTTTTTAAAGATAAAAACCGAAAAGGCGAACAGGCATTGCTAAAAAATCGAAAAAAATCGAAGGGGAAAAACTCTTGCGCGAATTACCGGAAATGACGTCATTGGGAACAAACTATTTTTTGTTTACATTGGGACTGAAAATGTGAGAATTAAGCGATGTCAGAGGAAAAGCCCGTAATAAAACGGTTACACCATGTGCAACCTTTAGGTTTGGAGCCAGAATACGTGTCTGAGGACGAAAATACATCCGATTCATCAACTGATGATGAAGTCGTACGCGGTGCAGGTGCAAACTGAGAGCTTGTAAAGACTATCGTGTCATGGCATTCGTTACGTTCAGTGGTTTATTACACTATTCACTAATCTAACAAAATAGCGTATTTATACACTTACAGCAACAAAAAACAAACAAACAACGTAAAAATTGTTTTAATCGAAATCTGACAGTAAGTCACCCGCAACACTGCAATATCTTGGTACATACACAATAACCGCGAAATGTAGTATATTCCGAATGAATGGACCTGGTCTATACCTATACATTAATACATGGATATATATGTATGTAACTCTATGGTAATACGCGCATCAGATTTTTTTTGCCGATAAGTAGACATGGAACAAATATATTTATTAGATATTATCCATAACTGATAAAAAAAATGAATAAAAACAATAATAAATGAAACCGCATATAATTTCGGCGCCATAATTGCTATAGTATTATATATTTGCCATAAGTCGCCATCAACACCAAACACTCTAGAAGCGGTGTTTGCAATATGACACGCTCTCTATAGTCTCCACGTGCCCCCAAATATCAATACAGACTAATAAAATATTGCGGTGCACTATTGAAGTGCAGCCTAATTTGGGTACATACGTCGGTATATCACAAAAGCACGCACCATTTAGGGAAACCTAGTTTTATGATATATTTCCTGTTTATTGCAATTACTTGAGCGGTGAAATACCGCCGAGGGCAGACGCGTATTGCACAAGACGGATATATCACATGATATTTGTCGCGCACAAAGAGAGAAAAATACAATGATTTAAATAATATAGCCAAATGTATTATGAGAACGATATAGACTTCTTTATGCAAACTTTACGTATAAAGATCGAAAACAGACCAAATATTTCAAATTACCATAATATAAAGTATATTATTCTATTATACTTGTTTTACTTATTGCACGAGCTAAGAGGCGTTATTGTTGTTGCTTTGTCATAAAAAACTACTGAATTAATATAAAAGCTAGAAATATTATTAATTTTCTGCCTTGTTATAAATATCCATGAAACATTTTTTTTTTTTTTTTCAAATCCATAGCCCTATATACGTTGATAATATATATCTATAATACTATTGGCAGAAGAGGGTGTATAATTTAAAATTATTAAAATTAAAATTTGGAAACAAAGACACAGTATTTATTTCACCGGATTCATTTAAATTTATATGCTGAACGTTCTTAGCAATCTTTTAAAAAAAGACGGCTACATAATATTAGCGCCGTCAACTCTTCATTGATTCACGTAAAGACGCATGCTTCTAATTCAACAGCTAAACATTCACGGTGTATATAGGGTTCTAAGACTATACACCTTTCTTCAATTTATCATACGTATACCCGATGAGGTGCCAAGATAATTGAACATAAATTTCAATCTTACTTCATGCCGGTCGAATAGGCGAATACAACTTGCTTGGAGACGGCGGGGTTATGCACTTCTCATTTTTATAGTCGAATATCGTTGGTACCGCTGTTGATTTTAATCTGCATGGCCTTTTGTTCTCCAAATTCCAAGATAATGAAACCAAAGGATGGACTTCCCACGAAGTCAACTCAAAATGCTTGCTACAAACTCGCGCGTCTTTCGTAGGTTCCCACTTTCTCGACGAGTCGGGCGATTTTCTTCGGTAACGTCTACACACACTTCAAATCTTAATATATCATTATCTCGATTAGGGAAACGAAAAAAACTTAGGTTATTATCTTGTCCTTCTTTATGCAAACTTTTTCACCCAGCAACAACACACGGCATTTTTAACAAGTACCATAAAACGTAATCCTACATAGACAATAGTATACAACTCAATGCGACACCGCGAATCGTTTGGTACCAATGACGTCACAGGATCACGTGTCACTTACCTGTCTTCAAAAAGGGCGAAACTCGAAGCGTGTGCGCTATGGGATAAAATTGGCTACTGTGAGAAAACGGGACAACCAATAAGTGTAAGATTTGAAAATATTGTATATTATATACGTATATTTCCGAATATATACTCAAAATACACGCTAAATTTCACCTTTAAGTGTTTCATACTTTCAGCAATTTTTTTTATTATTTTGTTTTATTATTATTTTTTATTTATTTTTTGAAGAAATAAAAATTACCGGGGTGGCATAAAAAAAAGGGGCGGGTGGGGATGAGAATCTAGCAATTAATGTATTATGGCCTTAGTTTGCTGAATGGTAATATTGCTCAAATGATCGCAAGTTAAGTTATACAAGATAAGTTATACAATGCAGGGCCATCGATCAGCCGATTTTGGGTCCGTTTACCGGACGTATTCCCCCCTCCAAAAAGTATGTTTCCCTCCCACCCCTATTTCAGACTCAAAATTCCGCCTCGAAACAAAATTAATAAAAAAATAAATAAATTACAAAACAAAACTTCTGGTACGTAAAATATTGAGTACGAAACTTGTAGAATGTGTCCCGTTTCTTACTTAATCACTTTCATTTACGGCGAATTTATTGTCGCACCGTCTATTTTTTTCAAATCTAACGGCAGTGTTATACCTATTGATGAAGTGTTGCAGAAAATAAAAAAGTCTTAAACTGTTATGCCATGTATTGTAGTCTTGTTTTTTTAACTGTATTTAATACAAATAAAACATGTAGACTGTTTTAAAACAAAATTATGGCCACAAAATAATTCCCACTTTCCTGTAAAAGCGCGCTAAAATTCCCCCACCCAAGGGTATGGGTCGCAGTCCCCCAAAACAGAGTGATGGCCCTGCAATGAACATTGTGTAATAATAACACCACATCAAACTAAATAAAAAAATTATTATATTTGTATTCACTCAATACACAGAAGAAGATATAGAAGATTGATGACAACTCGTACTCAAACATACCATAAAAGCGACACCAAGTTCAATGATTTTTTTCTTCTAATTTTGCGCGTTAAAAATGCCCTGTTTTTTTATTTACCCTGCCCTTTTTCAAGGCTGGGGAAAACACTATACATAAATATAATGGACTGTTCTTTTCTTGAATTAAGACCATTCCATTTATGTGAGAAAGGGGTGTTGATCAGCAGCTGGACATTGCAAACCCTCATTACAATGGACACAAAGGCTATTATAGTCGTGCTTAGTGGGTTAAGGGTTAATATGTTCCATTTCTTACAATCATATCCCAGTTAACACACATGTACGTACCTTTGACTAGGTCAGTGACAGATCCTGCCCCACAGTACTCCATGACCAGCTGAAAGATACAAAAAGCTCAAAAATGTCTCTCAGAAACAAACTGACACACACAACCCACTTTATAAGCAACAAGTTTAAAAACTGACCATTAAGGCATAAATATTATAAATAAAAGTTCTAAAATGTGTTTGTACAAGTGAGGGTGTCAACTGCCTACTCCAGCAGCTGTTATCAACATCAGAGAGCAATTAATTCTATTACTTTCCAATGGACAAGGACTTGATTATCTAAACTGACACAACCTTTAAAATTCACCTTTTTGCAATAATGTGACTTAAAAAATAAACGCATTATCTTTATCATGTGAGAAAACAAGTTATTTGACGCTTGTCAGTTGTAATACAGCTTAGTTCACAGTCAGTCAAATGACCGCTGCTTAAAGGGGCACAGGGTAAACTTGCTTTATGTTCCCCGCAAATTACATGTATGTTGTAAGCATGAATACTTTCATGCCGTTACCGCGAACGTTACACTAGATAGGTTCTATTTATAAGCAATGCATTTAATTTTTAAATAATGGATTTCTATAAAAGGGAAATAACTCTAAATTATTGAAATTGTTTTATTCTTATTTATACACACAATGTCTGGCATACTAGAGCTACTACGAATATTACTGACTTTAGGAGAAAATACTACGCAATTTAAATATTTTCCTTATTTCTCACTTTTATTTGTTTGTTTGTTTGAACATTTGTTTAACTTCGTTTTCAGGTCATGTAAGGCCATATAATACATTATTATGACGTGTTTTGTTGTTTTTTTGTGGTAGTGGCAGACCACCAATTTTTTCCTGGGTTGAACCAGTACTTTATACCTCCCGCCTTCCGTAGGAATCAACACTTTCTCACTTGACATGTCAAGCTCCCAGTGGAATTGAAACCTGCATAGGTGAGAGGCGAGAAGGTTTTAGACACAGCGTCTTTATTATCCCGGCGACAGACACACTATGGATTAAACAACTGAAAATGAATATTTCTTCCACTTACCCATAGTTGGTCATCTTTCCCAGCAGGACTTTTCTTAATAAATGCACCATAATATGTGGCAATGTTTCTGTGATGGGAGTACTGGAAAAGTAGTAAAACAATGACTCACTGGAAATACAGTCAAACAATGACAACATGGCCAGCTGTAACATCCTATTGGAAATACAGGCAAACAATGACAACATGGCCAGCTGTAACATCCTATTGGAAATACAGGCAAACAATGACAACATGGCCAGCTGTAACATCCTATTGGAAATACAGTCAAACAGTGACAACATGGCCAGCTGTAACATCCCAATGGAAATACAGCCAAACAGTGACAACATGGCCAGCTGTAACATCCCATTGGAAATACAGTCAAACAGTGACAACAAAAAGCATCCCTTTTTTTTTTAAAATACCAATGAAAAGTTCACTTTACATCCCATTTAACAAATTACAATGCTAGGTTGTTCTTTTTAAGCGACCGATGACTTAGTGATATTTCAAATAAACTGAACTAAGGACAACTGAAGCATTACTTTACAAGAATTTGCAAAAGTTACAGTAAAACTCATTTCGAAATTGTTATTTTTGTAAACACTAGAATTCAGCAGAATTAAATGTGTCGTCTGATGTTTCTATTTTCAATCTTTACTTACAGTGGGATCAAGCTTTCTTCCAATATCTCATTCCTAACTAAGTTATTGTCTGGAAACGTTTTTCTGTTTTCAGTAACAGCGACCTTAACCCCAGTGACCTCACAAATATAATACCAAGTTTCCGTTCCATATAACCTACCTATATGTACACAGCAAGTTTCATTCCAATGTCTCATTTTCAACAGAACTTATTGTCCAGAAGCTAAAAATGTGACTACCGAGGGACTACAGACGGCTGACAACAGACAACGGACAAAGTAAAGCTACTTGTCCACCATGCTTCGCAGGCCACAATAAAATAGTTTGTTTCCATGGTAACCCACCTTTTTAAGTACATTAATCTCGAGTTTGATTTCTTCCTCTTCTTCCTCTGTTACATTCATCACCTTTATGGCTGCCAGCTGACCCGTCTTGGTATGGCTCCCCTGAAATAAAGAATTGTGCACAATCAGTAAATCGATCAATCAATCAATCACCTAAATGGCTGCCAGCTAAGCTGTCTTAGTATGGCTACCATGCAATAAAAATTGTGAACAATCAATCAATCTATTGATCAATCAATCACATTAACTGTAGCCAGTTGACCTGTCTTGGTATGTCTCCTCCGTATTAAAATATTGTGCAAAATCAATCAATCGATCAATCTTTAAATCAATCAATCAATCAATCACCTTAATGGCAGACAGCTGCCCCGTCCTGGAATGGTTCCTCTGTACTAAAAAAGTGTGCACAAATCAATCAATCAACACTGTCAGCTGACCTTAGCAGTGTTTTTTGGCTGTTTTTTAGCCGTTATTAAGTCATGCCAAAACATATATTTTTTCCACAATTTTGAGACAAAAAAAATACCAACTGAAGGAAAAAAGAGTTTAAAAACACGAGACAAAAAGAAATAGCTCTATAAGATGTCATGTTTTATTATAGTGAACTGTAGACAAACTGTAAACAGTATTAAATACATGTATACAAGTAAATGAAATAAATGTGTTTTACTATATTTCCCCCCCTCACCGCCCCCCCCACCCAAAAAAAATCCCAATTGTGACGGTAAGGGCTATGTTCCCAAACTATAAAAGAAAGAACACTGCTTGGTAAGGCTCCCCTGCAATATAAAATTGTCCCCAATAAAAAAACCTCAATCAGTCATCTGTCCGGTCCTGTTATATAGAATTGTCAATCAATCAATCAATAATAGGAACAAGCTTAAGTATTCTGATATGCAAGCTGACCTGTCTCAGAATAGTTCCCCTGTAATATACTATTCAGTCAATCACAACTGACCAATCATTCAATCAACCAATCTCTAAAAGTACAATAATTTTGTTTGCAAGGACCTTATCCATGTCATTTAGGACCAGCTAGGCAATCTCCTGCAATGTTCCTATTCCTGTCACTCTGAGACTTTAGTTTCTAACACAAGCCACCTTGTGAAAATCATTTAATTACCACATGTTATAAATCATTTCAAAGAGTATGAAGAGACATAAACACCGGTATAATCATTTTCTTTCTATCACTTACCTGTGAAGAGTAATGACCTCTCAAAGTATGTGACCCTAAGAATTGTTCCTGTCAGATTTGAAGTGTCATCACGGAGTAGTCAAGGGGAGTAACTGAACCAAATAGACTGCTTCACTGCGCATGTGGGTGTGTGCATTTGGGGGGAAATAATAGAAGGACACAACATATCTTCAAGATTTTTGGTATATTTGTTGCTAATTAAAGGCATACTTTATTCAACTGAATCTTGCCCAAAGTTTGACCAGGGTGTGGTTTAATAAATATTTTGTCGGAAAGATGACCATTTTTTAGCATATAAATACGGAAATTCAGTTTAGTTTTTTTTTAAGTGTTAATCAAGAACACCATTGGGAGCCTCTTTATATAATAGAAAAACAACAACATTTGGATGTTCTTGGATGCTTTTGTTACAGAAAAACTATTTTTATTCAGGTCATGTATAATGATGTCATCAACATAGCAAGAATTAAATAATTTTACCGAAGAGCTAATTCTTTGTCAATTTATCTGTTCTATCCGGTCAAGTGTAAATAATGATTTCTGTCCAGTTGTTTCAATAAAAGTTTATTCTTTTGATTGATATAAAAATATATGTCAACTTCATTTAATAAATATGAAAACGTCTGTCTGAAGTTGATAATGTTTACATTATGGCAGATAGGAAACCCAATATCGGAAGATCGTTTGTACTCGCTAAAGAACAGAACTTTACTGGTACTAGTAGAGCACTACAAGGTCGTTACATCATAAGTAACAGAACTTTACTGGTACTAGTAGAGCACTACAAGGTCGTTACATCATAAGTAACAGAACTTTACTGGTACTAGTAGAGCACTACAAGGTCGTTACATCATAAGTAACAGAACTTTACTGGTACTAGTAGAGCACTACAAGGTCGTTACATCATAAGTAACAGAACTTTACTGGTACTAGTAGAGCACTACAAGGTCGTTACATCATAAGTAACAGAACTTTACTGGTACTAGTAGAGCACTACAAGGTCGTTACATCATAAGTAACAGAACTTTACTGGTACTAGTAGAGCACTACAAGGTCGTTACATCATAAGTAACAGAACTTTACTGGTACTAGTAGAGCACTACAAGGTCGTTACATCATAAGTAGAACAGAACTTTACTGGTACTAGTAGAGCACTACAAGGTCGTTACATCATAAGTAACAGAACTTTACTGGTACTAGTAGAGCACTACAAGGTCGTTACATCATAAGTAACAGAACTTTACTGGTACTAGTAGAGCACTACAAGGTCGTTACTGGTACTAGTAGAGCACTACAAGGTCGTTACATCATAAGTAAGCATACTGTCAAGTGTTGAAACAATCGGTTGAAAACTGTGGAAGGAGATACCAAATATTTTAATGTAACATATGACGAAAAAAGGGCCTCCTGAACTACAAGGTCGATTTTGAGGCCAAATCAATATGCATATCTTTGCATCATGTAGTTTCGAAACTATCGGTTGAAAACTGTGGGACTACTTTAATGTAAAATTTAATGAAAAAAAGGGCTGTAACTCCGGTAATACAAGGTCGATCTTGACGCCAAATAGATATGCATATCTTGACATCATAGGTAACAGGGCTCGAAAAATCACACTCGTCAACTCGCCATGATGAGTGCTCAATGATGCAGGATGAGTAAAAATGCAGATAAAGTCTCGAACAATTTATCAATTTGACCATTCACATATTGGGCCGAACAAAATAATATGTGTGGTTCAGGTAACACTGGCAAAAAAAATAGGGTAGGTAGGTAGGCTTTTTTTTTTCTCTTAATAATGAATTGTAAAGTTTCGAAAGAATTGGTTGAAACCTGTAGGAGACAGACACACAAGGCATTTTAATGTAAAATTTAACCAAAAAAGGGGGCCCTGACTTCGGTAATACAAGGTTGATTTTGACGCCGAATGGATATGCACATCTTGACATCATAGGTAAACATCCTGTAAGTTTCGAAACATTCGGTTGAAAACTGTGGGAGGAGACACATACTCTTTCCGGGACAGACGGACAGACATAGCTAACACTATATGCTCCCTCAGTGGTGGGGCATAAAGACAAACTTTCATGTAAACAACAGAAGTATTGTGTATTTTTTTTTGGTCCATTTCGAAAAGAAAAAAAAGAAAATAATAATTCAGTGCATCTTCTTTGCGTTCATAAAAAACAATCCTTAAAAAAAAAAATCAAAAAAATCCGACATACCCTACCTACCAATTTTGAACATGTTACCAGAACCACACTGTGTTTTTTTAGGCCCAGTCAAAAACTAATTCTTTTTGTAAAAAAAGGCATTTTCCCTAATTTAAAGTGCAATTTTTGGTTTGTATCACATTGTTGATTTATTTGTTACAATTTTCAAGCATTGTCATGTTAAAATTTTGAGTTTTTAATTGTTTTTGCTTATATGGAAATGAGTATATGAATACAATATTTTGGCATCTCAGTGTTTATGTTTTTAAAGGGAGCATTCATTCATGAGACAAGTTCTTTCTTAGAAAATACATGACCCCCATTTTCCTGTGGATTTTTGGCAGCATGTGTCATTTGTGATGAGAATGTTATTCATTTCTAATTTGGGCCTAGATATGAATGACAACATGGTATTTAAATTTAAATTCACACACAACTCAATGCAACAATCAATGGGCGTGTTACACCTAAAGAAACACATAATCACAAAAATATGACTGCCAACATTTCACTCTATCATTCAATAAAGTAATACAAGAGGCCCAAGAGGGCCTGTGGACGCTCTACTGGCTAACATGGCTCTTATAACATCATTGAAGCGAGAGACTGACATTTATGTTTTTTGGAAAGTTTAGGGCAAAATACAGCTTATCAACTAAATCAAGGGCCATAACTAAAGAATCTGGTAAAGTTTGGTAAAGATCAGATGAAAAATGAAGGCCCTACCGTATTAATGAGACAAAATATAGCATTTTTAACTAAATCAAGAGCCATAACTCCCCTGTTACTTGTCCGACTGGTCCAACATAGAGCTAAAAAAATGTAAACAAGAGGTCAATGACCTTGAAGCTCTACTGATTGATTTTGATTTCAGAAAGTAGTCGCTACAGACTTGTTTTTTGAAAAATTATTTTTAGCCGTGGCGGCCATCTTGAATTTCCGGCCGACCTGAAATTTTGCAAGGATCAATTAGACATCAAGAGCAACATTCCTGTGAAGTTTCATGACAATCCGTCAAGTAGTTTCAGAGGAATAGTCGCTACAAGTTTTCATTATATAACTCTATGTAAACAAATGTGGCCGCTGACAGCCATGTTTAACATCGAATCAAAACGATTTTTGACAAGGACTAACATCATGTCATGCTGATCATTTTAGAAAAAGTCCCATATCAATATCACTTATAGTTTTCAAGAAGTAGTCGCTACAAACTTGTATCTTGAAAATCTATTTTTAGCCATGACAGCCATCTTGAATTTCCGGCCGACCTGAAATTTTGCTAGGATCAATAAGACATCAAGAGCAACATTCCTGTGAAGTTTCATGAAAATCTGTCAAGTAGTTTCAGAGGAGTAGTCGCTACAAGTTTTCATTATATAACTCTATGTAAACAAAGATGGCCGCTGGCAGCCATGTTTAACGTCAAATCAAAACGATTTTCGACAAGGACCAACATGATGATCATGTCATGCTGATCATTTTAGAAAAAGTCCCATATCAATATCACTTATAGTTTTCAAGAAGAAGTCACTACAAACTTGTTTTTTAAAAACCTATTTTTAGATCTGGCGGCCATCTTGGATTTCACATCAACATGAATTTTTGCTAGGATCAACTAGACTTCATGGGCAACATTTCTGTAAAGTTTCATGAAAATCCATTCAGTAGTTTCAGAGGAGTAGTCGCTACAAAAAAAATTTTACGGACAGACGGACGACGGACGCCTCACCACGGCATGAGCTCTGCTGATCTTTGATCAGTCGAGCTAAAAAAATCAAAAAAACTTTATTTTGAAAAAAAAAAATTAAAAAATGTGAAAAAAAAAATGTAAAAAAAAATCAAAAACAAAAATTCAAATAATAATATAAAAAGTAGAAAGTCATAAAATCTGGTAAAGTTTGGCAAAGATCAGATGCAAAATAAAGGCCCTATCGCAAGACGAGGCAAATTA
Organism: Cyrtodaria siliqua; assembly: GCA_037043455.1. NCBI lineage: Eukaryota > Metazoa > Mollusca > Bivalvia > Adapedonta > Hiatellidae > Cyrtodaria > Cyrtodaria siliqua. The sequence continues at coordinate 19,981 of JAWPHD010005454.1, read as the reverse complement.
TAGCATTTTTAACAAAACCAAGGGCCATAACTCTGCTGTTACTGGTCCGATCTGTCTGGTTTTCGAACTCGACCGAGCTTTGACATTAACAATCTGATAAAGTTTGGTAAAGATCGGATAAAAAATAGTCTTAACGAAGCAAAATATAGCATTTTGAACTTTCAAGGGTATAAAAAGTAAATCAAGGGCCATAACTCCGCTGTTACTAGTCCGATATGAATGGTTTTCGAACTTGTCCGAGCTTTCATTGATATTAACAATCCGATATAGATTGGTAATGATCGGATGAACAATGAAGCCCATATCGTCCTAACTAGGCAAAATATAGCATTTTTAACTAAATCAAGGGCAATAACTCCACTGTTAATGGTGCGATCTAGCTGGTTTTCAAACTTGTCCGAGCTTTCATTGATATTAACAATCTTTGCAAGTTTGGTAAAGATCAAATAATAAATGAAGGTGCTAGAGTGTTCACAAGGCTTAATATGGGATTTTTCAGCAAAACAAGGGCCACAACTCCTGTGAAATTATTTCAATCTTGCCGATTTTCGAACTTGTTTGAGCTTTCATTGATATAAAGACACTGGCAAAGTTTCGAAAAGATTTGATTAATAATGAATTGAATTGAATTGAATGTTGTTTAACGGCTCATCAACACAGTATAGGTTATTTAGAGCCGCCCCAGAGAGAGGGGAAGGATACATAGAAATCCGGGAACCTGCCCTACTCTTATTATCGAATAGATTCCTATGGTTCTTTAACGTGCTCGGAGGATAGACCGATACACGGGACCGCCCGGTTTACGTCCCCATCCGACGGACGAGGCTAAGGAAAAGTGTCTTGCCCAAGAACACACCGACGGAACTCAGTGGCACCACGGAGGATTGAACCCGGGGCCTCCGGTTACAAATCCGCCGCGCTACCGACTGCGCCACGCCAGCACCTGATTAATAATGAAGGCCCTAGAGTGTTCACAAGGCAAAAGTTAACGGACGACGGACGGACGATGGACGACGGACAACACACCATCCCATAAGCTCTGCTGGCCGAAGTCGAGCTAAAAATGACCATAAACCCATCAACATTACCTCATATTAATTCCCTTTTATGTCACTACAATGATGACTTGTCCCAAGTGTTAATTTATGTGGAGAAATGAATGTTGTTAAATACCTAGTGTTAATTTATGTGGAGAAATGAATATTGTTAAATACCTAGTGTTAATTTATGTGGAGAAATGAATATTGTTAAATGCCTTGTGTTAATTTATGTGGAGAAATGAATGTTGTTAAATACCTAGTGTTAATTTATGTGGAGAAATGAATATTGTTAAATACCTAGTTGTTAAATGCCTGGTGTTAATTTATGTGGAGAAATGAATGTTGTTAAATACCTAGTGTTAATTTATGTGGAGAAATGAATGTTGTTTTAAATACCTAGTGTTAATTTATGTGGAGAAATGAATATTGTTAAATACCTAGTGTTAATTTATGTGGAGAAATGAATATTGTTAAATACCTAGTGTTAATTTATGTGGAGAAATGAATATTGTTAAATGCCTAGTGTTAATTTATGTGGAGAACTGAATGTTGTTAAATACCTAGTGTTAATTTATGTGGAGAAATGAATGTTGTTTTAAACACCTAGTGTTAATTTATGTGGACAAATGAATGTTGTTAAATACCTAGTGTTAATTTATGTGGACAAATGAATATTGTTAAATACCTAGTGTTAATTTATGTGGAGAAATGAATGTTGTTTTAAATACCTAGTGTTAATTTATGTCGAGAAATGAATGTTGTTAAATACCTAGTGTTAATTTATGTGGAGAAATGAATGTTGTTAAATACCTAGTGTTAATTTATGTGGAGAAATGAAAGTTGTTTTAAATACCTAGTGTTAATGTATGTGGACAAATGAATGTTGTTAAATACCTAGTGTTAATTTATGTGGAGAAATAAATGTTGTTTTAAATACCTAGTGTTAATTTATGTGGACAAATGAATATTGTTAAATACCTAGTGTTAATTTATGTGGAGAAATGAATGTTGTTAAATACCTAGTGTTAATTTATGTGGAGAAATGAATGTTGTTTTAAACACCTAGTGTTAATTTATGTGGACAAATGAATGTTGTTAAATACCTAGTGTTAATTTATGTGGACAAATGAATATTGTTAAATACCTAGTGTTAATTTATGTGGAGAAATGAATGTTGTTTTAAATACCTAGTGTTAATTTATGTCGAGAAATGAATGTTGTTAAATACCTAGTGTTAATTTATGTGGAGAAATGAATGTTGTTAAATACCTAGTGTTAATTTATGTGGAGAAATGAATGTTGTTTTAAACACCTAGTGTTAATTTATGTGGACAAATGAATGTTGTTAAATACCTAGTGTTAATTTATGTGGACAAATGAATGTTGTTAAATATCTAGTGTTAATTTATGTGGAGAAATGAATATTGTTAAATACCTAGTGTTAATTTATGTGGAGAAATAAATGTTGTTTTAAATACCTAGTGTTAATTTATGTGGACAAATGAATGTTGTTAAATACCTAGTGTTAATTTATGTGGAGAAATAAATGTTGTTTTAAATACCTAGTGTTAATTTATGTGGACAAATGAATGTTGTTAAATACCTAGTGTTAATTTATGTGGAGAAATGAATGTTGTTTTAAATACCTAGTTAATTTATGTGGACAAATGAATATTGTTAAATACCTAGTGTTAATTTATGTGGACAAATGAATATTGTTAAATACCTAGTGTTAATTTATGTGGAGAACTGAATGTTGTTAAATACCTAGTGTTAATTTATGTGGAGAAATGAATGTTGTTTTAAACACCTAGTGTTAATTTATGTGGACAAATGAATGTTGTTAAATACCTAGTGTTAATTTATGTGGACAAATGAATATTGTTAAATACCTAGTGTTAATTTATGTGGAGAAATGAATGTTGTTTTAAATACCTAGTGTTAATTTATGTCGAGAAATGAATGTTGTTAAATACCTAGTGTTAATTTATGTGGAGAAATGAATGTTGTTTTAAATACCTAGTGTTAATGTATGTGGACAAATGAATGTTGTTAAATACCTAGTGTTAATTTATGTGGAGAAATGAATGTTGTTAAATACCTAGTGTTAATTTATGTGGAGAAATGAATGTTGTTTTAAATACCTAGTGTTAATGTATGTGGACAAATGAATGTTGTTAAATACCTAGTGTTAATTTATGTGGAGAAATAAATGTTGTTTTAAATACCTAGTGTTAATTTATGTGGACAAATGAATATTGTTAAATACCTAGTGTTAATTTATGTGGAGAAATGAATGTTGTTAAATACCTAGTGTTAATTTATGTGGACAAATGAATATTGTTAAATACCTAGTGTTAATTTATGTGGAGAAATGAATGTTGTTAAATACCTAGTGTTAATTTATGTGGACAAATGAATATTGTTAATTACCTAGTGTTAATTTATGTCGAGAAATGAATGTTGTTAAATACCTAGTGTTAATTTATGTGGAGAAATGAATGTTGTTTTAAATACCTAGTGTTAATGTATGTGGACAAATGAATGTTGTTAAATACCTAGTGTTAATTTATGTGGAGAAATAAATGTTGTTTTAAATACCTAGTGTTAATTTATGTGGACAAATGAATATTGTTAAATACCTAGTGTTAATTTATGTGGAGAAATGAATGTTGTTAAATACCTAGTGTTAATTTATGTGGAGAAATGAATGTTGTTAAATATCTAGTGTTAATTTATGTGGAGAAATGAATATTGTTAAATACCTAGTGTTAATTTATGTGGAGAAATGAATGTTGTTAAATACCTATTGTTTGGGACGCTTGTAAGAGCCAAAGGTTTTTCAGCAATAACATGAGCATTTTTAAAAATATGTACATAAATTATACATCATTGGAATTGGCATTTTTAGTGGTAAATAAAAATACCTTAGTTTTGGAAATCGGTTGAGAAATATATAATTTAAAGCCAAAATGCTTCTTTTGATCGAGCTTTTCCCATGTAAACTCTGTGTTGCTGGAACAGCAGAAAATTAAGAAATCTCAAATAACTCTTAATTAGCCTCAATAGTTTGCTATAAAACGTTCAAGATGTCTTCATTTACATTTGTTCACCATATTAAAACCATTTTTGGATACAAATTCTAAAAAAAAAAAACTTTTCTAATTTTTGATGCAGACGAATCAAAAACAACTTTCGCGCGTGAGTTTTTTATTTCTAAACCGATTTTAAAAAATAAGGTATTTTTATTTACCACCAAAAAATGTCTGTTTGACTGGTATAAATTTATTTTGTTTAAAGTTGAATTTTGTCTGAAAAGTCCGAAAAAAATTCTAAACAAGCGCCCCAGACAATAGTGGTAATTTATGTGGAGAAATGAATGTTGTTAAATGCCTTCAGTGTTAATTTATGTCAGAAATGAATGTTTGAACACATTATTGGTAATTTAGAGCTGATCCGAATCTACAGGAGACCAGGAACCTATATTTATATGTACATGTACCCTACTGTTACTAACAAATCCTATCTACCTACCGTAATTTGGGGGGAACAAGACTAGTAACAGATTTACTCTAGGATCTTAAAGTTCTTCACATCAATCAAGGTAATTTAATTTAAGCATGCAATGATTTAAAAGGACACACATCAATCTTCGATTTTTTAAAAACTTGTGGCATCCAGTTAGTTTTTTTTTACAGAACATGCATTTGTTCAAGCATTAATATTAATTAAGAGAATAGTATAAATCAAATTGTTGTTAAACTGGTGATTATATTGCACAAATAATATATTTAAAACTATGAATAAGCAGAAAAAAACAAAAAATCTTAATTACATGCAAGCAGCTTTAAAGTCAAAATAATACTGAATTAATAAACTGAACCGCTAATTTTAGTGCTTGGTAAAAACTTCAAGATTGCTGTGTGTCTCTTTAAGATAATTTAAACATAAACATATTGGATGCCTCAAGAGAAACTCACTATTTGCACCAGTTTACACCTTGATCCTACTGTACATAACCAGGGATACGGTACAGTACATGCTGTTTATTAACCACCAATATTTGACTCACTCATACGAGGATGGTAGAGAGCATACAAATGCGTGGGTGAAGGTCATTTTAATACATGTACCTATATGCAATACTGTATCCTTTTTTTCATATCCAATTTTTCTTTAACCCTAATTTGGGTGCAAAATTATCAGTTATTTTATTAGATACCATGTTGCTATATTCTTTAATGTAAATTAATGGTGATATTATATACTTTCAAGGGTATAAAAAGTAAACTACATAATCTCTGTAAGATATTACTATAATCTTTGTAAGATATCAATAGCCAGACACTTAACTCCAGAGTATATATTTTGTTGTCCCAGCTTCTAAAACGTTTAACATTACTTGACCAAATGTGAACAAAATGTAACATCGCTAACTTAATGGCCTTCAGTAGGTGATAAAAAAGAAAATTAGATAAACAGATAAACATTTTGGAAGGAAAATGTCCCTTCCCATGTGTGACATTACTCATACGAGGATGGTAGAGAGCATACAAATGCGTGGGTGAAGGTCATTTTAATACATGTACCTATATGCAATACTGTATCCTTTTTTTCATATCCAATTTTTCTTTAACCCTAATTTGGGTGCAAAATTATCAGTTATTTTATTAGATACCATGTTGCTATATTCTTTAATGTAAATTAATGGTGATATTATATACTTTCAAGGGTATAAAAAGTAAACTACATAATCTCTGTAAGATATTACTATAATCTTTGTAAGATATCAATAGCCAGACACTTAACTCCAGAGTATATATTTTGTTGTCCCAGCTTCTAAAACGTTTAACATTACTTGACCAAATGTGAACAAAATGTAACATCGCTAACTAATGGCCTTCAGTAGGTGATAAAAAAGAAAATTAGATAAACAGATAAACATTTTGGAAGGAAAATGTCCCTTCCCATGTGTGACATACTTGACAGTAGAATTTGAGCACGCACAAATAAGTTTCACAATGAACCCATTTTGTCAACCTCACTGTGTTGCCAGCTGGAGATATGGTCACAAGTGTTAATTACACATCTCAGATCCTGCATCATCACCGAGTGGACCATAGTGTTTAATACATGCTGTTATTTGTAACCTCATTATCGCAGCATGTAACAACATCCGCTAAAGGTAACAACCTACATTACCCTAGATAACAACCTACATTACCCTAGATAACAACCTACATTACCGTAGATAACAACCTACATTACCCTAGATAACAACCTACATTACCCTAGATAACAACCTACATTACCCTAGATAACCTACATTACCCTAGATAACAACCTACATTACCCTAGATAACAACCTACATTACCGTAGATAGCAACCTACATTACCGTAGATAGCAACCTACATTACCCTAGATAACAACCTACATGTACTTTACCCTATATAATGAGGCCGAAATTTGTCTAAATTGTGAACTCTCCAATCTTAAAAAAATAAATAAAATAAATACATAACTAAATAAATAAAAGTGACTGACTGACTTTACAATGTTTGTATGTTAACATGTACATTATGTTAAAATAACTCAATTCTAAAACATGGTTCATACAGACTTTTCAAACCTAAATTTAGGGCCTTTTTAGGGACATTTTCGCTAAATTTAGGGCCTCAATATTTTATAGCATAATTATGCGTTTGACTTAAATTCCTGCTTACTGCTAAAGTAAAACCCCTCTAAAGTGACCCCTACAAGAAGATAGGTGGCAGCTTAATGCAGCATGATAGTATTGTAGAAAGCTCCTCTAATAGCTTTCTGCAAACTATAGTGCTGCATTAAGCAGTCACCTGTAAAAAAAAAAACATTAAATGTGTGTATATTGTAAGTGGTTGCATTAGCTGGGTTTTACTGTATTTATAGCCAATAAACCTGGACCTACCTAAGATTAAACAGTTTTCAGCTCTGTGGCCTTGTCCATAGGTATTCGGGAGTAGCTTAGACTTACACTTGAATTTTTCAGAAAAAAACAAAAAAACATCATTTAAATACTAATCAAACATTAAAAACACAAATTTAAAAAATAAAAATAAAAAAAATTATATTAGTATAGTAGACTAATATAAAAAAAAAAAAAAATTTTTTAAGCTACTCCCCGAATACCTGTGGTTTAGCCCAAAAAAAAAAATATATTTTTTTTTTTAATTATACCCCACCCACTCCACCAAATATTGGCCGCGATTTTTCAAAAACGGCCGTGCAAAAATGGCTGGCTCAGTCGTTGGCTGGCTAATAACTTCCCCTCTAAAATATCACCGAGTATGAATCAAACTGAGTACGATGTACAATAGTACAAATCTAATTTCGTAGGAGTTGTCGTTCTTGAATTCATTCTATTTTTAGAAATTTCGTAGGAGTTGTCGTTCTTGAATTCATTCTATTTTTAGAAGCAACAACACCTTGACAGCCCAAATAATGTGCGAAATGAAATTTAGGGCCACCAAAACTAATTTTTAGGGCCGTATAGAGTAAATTTAGGGACTTTTTAGGGCCTGACATGCAATTTAGGGCCTTTTCAAGCAACTCATCAAAATTTAGGGCCTTTTCAAGTCTGTGCGAACCATGTAAAACGTGGATGCTATTATACATGTACCTAAAACATATATTTTAATGAAAAATTTCCCTTGAAAAACATTCCCATCAACAGCGATGTTTCCCAATTTGGACGTCTCACTCTTCTTTCCCCACAAAATTAGCGAGACATTTTCGAGATACACGTAAAGGGAAAAATAGTGTGATTTCTAGATAAACAAGAGGTGTTCAACTTTTAACGTAACATTTTTGTTGATGACTTATTTTTCAGCGGAAGTGATTGATTATCATAAAAACATGTGTGATTTAATGGTGTGAAACTGTTATTTAGAATGCATGCATTTAAAAAATAATCCCCGATTTCACGTGGTTCGCTTTAATTTTTAATTAGGTACATACTATTTTCCAATTTTAAACCTACATGTACATGTTTCTACTGTGGTAGAATTTTACTTTAAACCTAATAATTCCACTAAATGCATACCATAATTGTTTAAAACTGGGTTTGCAATTTAAATATGATCGTAGGTTTTATTTTAAGACAAAAATATTCATGTTGAATTAAAAGTTTGAATTTTATCTCAGTAAATTGACAAATGCTTGTATATGTTACCGATGATTTTATAAATGTCAGATTGATAAAAATAAGCATTTTATTCATATTTTGTAAGACAAAAAATGAATAGTTATTGTTGATGTATTATCACATAGCATACAGAGACATCTTTGGTCAAAATTTATTTATTTTTCATCATTATTTGCAAATTGTGTTTTGACCCAATATCTTAAGTTAAAATGTATATATTTTTTCTTACTTTTCTTATAAGAAATGAAACTTATTTTTTATAGAGGAGGAAATCAAAACAATGCCTGCAGCTGATGTTTCGAACTAGATGTTTTCATAAATATAATCATTTTCAAAGTCAAATTTTATGTTAATTTTCGTTTTTTACGTTCAGACATGGACATATCAGACTACTACATTAACAACAATTTACAAGCATTTGTTTTTAAATCTGTATTGCAATTCTTTTTTATAATTGAAGATTTTTGCTTTAAAAACGTCATTCTCTACCATTTTTCAAAAATAAGAATGCAGAAAATTAGAAAGCACATAAGAGTTCATGTCAGTGTTTTATATCGAAGGAATCATTAGATATTTGAATCAGTTACAAAATGGAAGTTTTACGTTATAAGTTGAACACCTCTAGTAGAAGGAAGAGTGTACGAGGCAGAAATCGAAGATTTGGGTGTGCAAAATGTATCCCCAACTTATTTACAATGCTGAGGTGTAAATGATGTTTAGCAAAAAACAACAACATAAAAACACTTTTTTTTAAGGGGACTTTTCTCCACCAAAGAGGGGCAAAATGTACGCTATTTTGCTAGTGGGGTTATGCAGGAAAACAAAGACCTGTCAGCATGCCTAGGCCTTTTCTAAATTTTCTTGGAAAAAGCCCTGGCAGTTCAATTAAAAAATCTTATATAACTGACAAATGTAATTTTCTCTCAATGATTCTTGGGAAAGTGATGTGTTTTGTAGTCGGTACATAAAATTCAGCTTCCATCAGTAAGAAAGGGTACGATGCCCATTGCCCACCTTGACAGCCCCAGTTCTCCCCACGATTTCAGGATACTCAGCCATTCTTAAATTAACCTGGCACACCTTTTTAATCCATTGCAGGGCCATCCTTAAAAAAATATTTGCTTGCTGTGCTCCGACCCTGAATTTTTAAAGTGGGTAGGTAGGTAGGTCTTTTTTTTGTCTTTTTTTTTTTTTGCCACATTCCTGGTTAAGCATTTTTACAAATCATAATTTCCTAATTTAAAAAAAAAAAAAATTCCGAAAAGGCTATAAAAAACAACAACGGTCGCTGCCTTTTTAGACGGTCGGTCAGAGCACAGCAAACAAACACTTTTTTAAGGATGGCCCAAAGGGTTGACATATCGCATTGTAGTGCATACCTCCTGAAATGTTCTACTTTTTAATTTTTCTAATTTTTAGTTGCAAGAAACCTAATATTGCAATGTATCCCTAGTTAATTTGATTAGATAACAATATTAATAAATATATTTTTTATATACACGTTTACAAAGCGCAATTAACTTTTTTCCCTAATAACCGACTGCCAGAATTTCATCCTAGACAGTATAAAAACATATATATATATATAACAATATCATTACTTTTCCATAAAAATTTACTTGAGCAATTTGTCTGCACAGCAAATCTACCCCCTACAATCAATATTTGAAATCTGCATAGACATCACAGAAAAACCATAGCCGTCTGCTTGGCAACTAAAGCTAAAGGTAGGAAGTTAAACAAGTTCCCAAGACACGATCCTTTTTTTATTTGCTTCCCTTGAGTGGCAGTTATATCAAAAGAATGTGCTCTGTTGATATCGAAATCAGAGGATAATGTTATTCCTTATTATTTCTGTATACCATAGATCTACATTCTTTAAAGGGACATACCGCAATCTTGATTTTGATTTTTGAAAACTTGCAGCATCCCCTTTAGTTTTTCACATAACTTGCCTTGTTTAATCATTAATATTAATTATAAGAAAATTATGAAGAAGATTGTTTTTGTGTTTACCTAACCTGTGATTATGCTGCACCAATAATATATTTATATCTATGGTAGAATAGCAAGGAATAAGAAATGCCACTGTAAGTGACAAATACCTCCGAAGTGGTTTTGACCTTTGACCTCTAAGTGCAGGGCTTTTTTTCATAATTTTGAGAACATGACCCCTACCCCTGGAATTGGGAATTTTAGCGCGATTTTTCATAAAATTGGGAATTTTAGCGCGATTTTTAATAAAATTCGGAAAAATATAAAGTAAAGCATTCCTTTCATAATTATATCTTTTAATACTGTTTTTGTGCACCAAGATAAACAGAAGCATTTATTTAAGCTTTTGAACCCCAATCATTGCATTGGCACACTTAATTTTTTTTTTTTTTTTTTTTAAATTGGAAATTTTTTCCTCAAAATTGGGAAAAAAAGATATGTTTTGCCATTGGGAATATGACCGAATAACGGCTATAAAAACGGCCAAAAAAAAGCCCTGAAGTGTGACCTTGACCTTGGAGCTACGGACCTGGATTTAACGCGCGACACGTTGTCTTGTTGTGGTGAGCACTTGTGCCAAGTTATTTGAAAATCCGTCCATGAAGGTCGGAGTTATTAACCGGACACGAAAGCATTTCCTTTTGACCTTTGATCTCTAAGTTCGACCTTGACCTTGGAGCAACAGACCTGGATTTTGTGTGTGATACGTCATCTTGTTGTGGTGAGCACTTGTGCCAAGTTATTTGAAAATCCGTCCAGGAATGCCAGAAAACTCAAAATGTTATTTATCTCTATGCCAGCAGGTTTAAAGTCAACACGATACTGGATTAATAAATCGATAAAATCTAAATCTTAAACTTTGGTTACTTCGGTGGTAGAATTTGATCATTGTTTTTAAGCAAAATGGTAGGTTTATTTGAGCATCAATTGAGCCTATCCTCATGATCCTGGCTCTGATGTTTCCTGTACAAGGCATATATATATATATATGTATAATTATAGAGCCTTTCTTCTTAAAATTGTGAATACTCTCTACTACTCTAGTCTGATCATTTTGTGAAAAAGTGCTGCAACTCTGCAACAAAAATCATTCCAGTGGAACATCCTAACAATATGCTCTACTAGACATCTCACTGATACTTCCTATTAAGACTCATGAAAATCAGATGAAAAACAAAGGTTAAGTTGAGCGAACAAGCTTTAGATTAAAAAAACGTCTAAGTCCTGTAACTCTGCCCAAAATCATTCAACCGGAGTGCCTTGATAACATGCACTACTAGGCGTTATACTGATACTTCCTGTGAAGTTTTATGAAAACCGGACGGACATGATGGCAACTATATGCTCCCCCGAAAATTTTGGAGAGCATAACATTATAAGAAAAGCATAAATCAAACTGTTTTTGCAATTATTACAATCTTCTGATTATGTTGCATCTATACTATAGTTTAATCTATGGTAGAAAAATAAGAAAATATGAAAACATTAATTATACATGTATGCAAGCAGGTTTAAAGTCAAAATGATACTGGATTATTAAATCGAGATGCGAATTTTAATGTTTGTTAAAAATTTCTAGATTGCCATGTGTCCCCTGTAGTATAGAAGCTATCGCTATTTCAGACCCTCGACTCCCATTAAAAGCTCTTTTAAGTCATGATATTGAACTTTGGTATTACACTGACAAGAGCTCTGGATCACTGTCACTCTTGTTCCATGTTAGCATAAAAATCAGCTGAGACTTTCTCGTTTCCCTTTATTAATGTTATGTTATGAGGGCTGGCGTGGCACAGTCGGTAGCGCGGCGGATTTGTAACCGGAGGCCCCAGGTTCAATCCTCTGTGGTGCCACTGAGTTCCGTCGGTGTGTTCTTGAGCAAGACACTTTCCCTTAGCCTCGTCCGTCGGATGGGGACGTAAAGCGGGCGGTCCCGTGTATCGGTCTATCCTCCGAGCATGTTAAAGAACCACATGAATCTATTCGATAATAAGAGTAGGGCATATTTTTGACAAACCTGGTACTGACTACTGGTTGATAAAGATGTAAACATGTAAAAAGTTAAAAGACAAGCACTCCACCCTAAAAAATATACGAGTTTCTCATATCAGCTCTAAAGATATGATAGATATATTTTTTGTCCTTAAATCAATCGACCATCGGCAGACACAAAACTGAAATATTTAGTTACTTTTTTAAGTTAAAAAACATGAAGGGTAGGTGCCAACAAATAGGGTCAGTTAATAATATTTAATGTATGTGGGTTCAATCCCCGGCCAGGTCACAAGCACAGGTGATGTGGGATCAATCCGCCGCCGGGTCACATGCACACAGGTGATGTGGGTTCAATCCCCGGCTGGGTCACACACACACACAGGTGATGTGAGATCAATCCCCTGCCGGGTCACACGCACACGTGATGTGGGTTCAATTCCCGGCCGGGTCACACGTACACAGGTGATGTGGGTTCAATCCCCGGCCAGGTCACACACACACACACACAGGTGATATGGGTTCAATCCCCGGCCGAGTCACATGCACACAGGTGATGTGGGTTCAATCCCCGACCGGGTCACATGCACACAGGTGATGTGGGTTCAATCCCCGACCGGGTCACATGCACACAGGTGATATGGGTTCAATCCCCGGCCGGGTCACACGCACACAGGTGATGTGGGATCAATCCGATGCCGGGTCACACGTACACAGGTGATGTGGGTTCAATCCCCGGCCAGGTCACATGCACACAGGTGATGTGGGATCAACCACACCAAAGAAATCACAAAAACGATAGTAGTAACTACCTTGCTTGACGTTCAGCATATAAATGGTAGTGCTAGGCTGGTCATCCCAGTTTCGGTATAATTTGATGGGTTGGGTTTCATGTCATTTGTCTACGGCATAGTATTCCAGTGTGGCAGCACTACACATTTGAACATTGAGCTCACTGCTACAAGTAAACACCATACATATATATATAAATAAACCTTTACCTAAAATACAACCTACCTTATAGACTTGTCCATATGTGCCATTACCAACCACTTCTATCAAGTCAAAAATACCAGCAGGATCCTGAAATTAAACCATGGACACATGAATTAAAATGAATCAAAACATAATATTAAGAGCTATCAGGGATTTTTCTGCATTTTTGGAAGTGGGGCCAGGGGCCCTTTGAATTGGGAAATATGCGCGACATCTACAAATTGGGAAAAAGAATAATCCTACTATATTACATAGTAAGACACTAAAAATGTTTCGAAATAGTTTCAAAATCAAGCTCTTATACGAGTCTGCAACAAATACAAATTATATAATACTACATTGTATAGAACTCTGGAACCGTGCCCATCTCTTAAGTTACACTAACAAATGGATTTATATGGCCATTTCGAGCCTTAAGAAGTTTGAAATTCTCAAAATATATGTATGTCCCAGATGTTGACCCCAGAATAATATATATAATGTATACAAAACACAACACTAGTGAAACATTAAGAGGTGGGAAGTGTAATATTTGTAAAGTAAAAAAACAACAACATCCTATCAAGAATTGGCCGCGATTTTGCAAAAACGGCCGTGCAAAAGATGGCTGCATGGTTGGCTGGCTAATACACTTCATAGAACTTTTTAAAAAATCTAAAAAGCATCAACATCAAAGCTTGCAGTCATTATGATGGTTTTTTTTTCAACATGAGATCTTTCATAATACTTTGAAAGACTTATTTGATACTATAGATTTTAGTCTTGTTTTAGATTTAATTAAAGGGACACTGTCCATAAGTAAGCAGATAGGGAGCATAACCAAATAACTGTCTGACTTTTATTCAGTGAAATATATACATGAAAACATGAGCATAGACACTAAGAAGTCTGTAGTAATACATTCGTGAGTTTGAAAAAAAAAAAGCTTAAATTATTATTTGTAAATAAAGTGGGACCCACCGTATTTACCTTTTCTGCGATCACGTGACTTCCATTAGCGCATTAGGTTTTGACCATAGTATTTAGTGCGTATTTATGTATATATAGCCCGCTTAGCTCAGTTGGGAGCTAGGTCGATCAGTTTACGTTCACTATTATTACCGCGAGTGTAATTTTAGTTTGGGCTGCGAGTTCAAACGCCCGAAATGGTTTCCCTTTTTCTTTTGTACCGCGATTGAATTCCTCCAAACAATCCTGCTTTAATAAGTAAATATTCAGTAATGTTTGGTGTGTAATGTGTGCGAACATAATAAGTGTGTGTTTTATAAGCTAAAAGTTACGGACTTTGTCCCTTTAAAGAAATCAGACTTTATAAATCAATATATTTTCCTATATATATTGTTATATAACTTGTTTACAAGCCCGTTGGCAGGCATTTGTTGATTTACATATATAGATAGTTTATATTGCTACACATATATAGATAGTTTATATTGCTACTATATCATCCCTTATTTGTAGATAGTTTTATCTTTATACGTTTACATTATTTTTAATTACTACTTCATTCCTTCATGATTCATCAGTTTTTTGCCCACAATATGACCTATTTATGTGTCGACGTACCGTAAAACACCATTCATTACATTTTCATTTCATTTCTTTCATAAGTTTATCATACCATAATTTTTCTTGGATGACTGGCGGCCGTGAAAAACACAAATCTGAGAGGGACTATCCCAAATATCATTGTGATTAAGTTTCATCAAAATCCTTCAAGCGGTTTCAGAGAAGATGTCATTTTTAACCTTTTCCTATATAACTTTATGTAAACTTTGAGTCGATTGGCGGCCATTTTGATTATTCGACGATAACGAAAAACACAAACTTGATAGAGGTCAACCCAAGGAACATGTATATGATATTTCAGTAGAATGGAATAAGTGGTTTCGTCGGAGATGTCGTTTGAAATTTCCTTAAATTTGACCTAGTTTTAGCCATGGCGGCCATCTTGGATGACTGGCGGCCGTGAAAAACACAAATCTGAGAGGGGCCCTCCCAAGTAACATTGTGATGAAGTTTCATCAAAATCCTTCAAGCGGTTTCAGAGGAGATGTCGATTTTAACCTTTTCATATATAACTCTATGTAAACTTTGAGTCGCCGTGGCGGCCATTTTGTTTATTCGTCGATAACAGGTCAAGGGTACAGCTGTTTTCATTGACGGACTGTTTTCATTGCTCACATAGTGTAAGCATAGAAATTCGAAATTTCGAAAAGTTTCATCAGTGATCCAGTAAAACTTATTAATACACTTCTTATACATACAACCACAAAATCGAAAAGGAATGGGCAGTTTTCCCCTACTTATAATGCCCGTTTTCATCAAAAAAGGAGGGATTACTTTTTATTATAGGAACTACATTCGACTACACCTCGGAGGCTTACATGTAATTAGTGGTGGTAAACCTATATAAGAGAAGATAGCGTGTTCAGATGTTTCTTAAAAATGAGGATTTTGTGTTGTCATTTTCATAACAAGCTTAAAAACACCCACTTCATGCAAATCGAATGATTATTTGCGAAGATATGGTCGTGTGAATACCAAGGACAATAGTCTGAAATCGACAAAAGTCAGAGATTTTTTTTGTTAACTTTTACACTATCTGAATTGTCATACCAAAGGGCAATTCTTGTCAATAAACCATATTAATTTGATCATCAAATGTTTAGAACAGTCAATGGGCATTAATAAAATATGCATTTTAGGTACGATTAGGACGACGAATATGCCAATTTATGTCGATTTTCATGCCAAAATTTATTTTTTAAGCACATTCTTCAAAATTGGTGGTATCATAACTTATTATACAGGCCTTTTTCTGCCCATTTTGGGAAAAAGACCCTGGACAAATTGGGAAAAAATTTAATCGCTTTACGCCGCAAATTGGGAATTTTCATAAGTTAGGCCAAATAAAATTATACCTGAGTTTACTGTAACCCGACCGACCCGCTGAAAACACCCCCGACTCCTTTTTTTTTTATTGAAAAAAAAAAAATGAAAAAAATAAAAATAAAATTTAAATAATTATTTTCACGCGATCAAGGCCGACTCATGTGCTCATTGTCCTGCTGTTGGAACTGACCCTCTTCCGGACTTGCGAAAAATAAAATTAAACGGTTTTACCCCTTTGCAATAATTGCAAGTGATTGGGAAAAGAGCCAGTTGTTGCCATGCCTTTTGGGAAACAATAACACATACACAATTTCATTTGTTATCTATTGTAGTTTTTAAAATACCACATTTTCCCATTCATCAAAGCTCATCGCCACCTTAAATTAACTTCGCCAAAAAATAAATTAAAATAAAATGACTACCTACCTACCCGATTTTTTTCAGCAATGTTACTGTAAACACAGGTATAATTTTATTTGGCCTTAGTTGCCTGGTTTCAATACATGATATATGGTTTAAATATTGTTATTTTTATAGTATTTCCTTGTAAACATTTGTATATATATTTGACCTGACTTTGTAAAAAAAATTAATAACAAGAGGTCAATGACCTTGAAGCTCTACTGATTGATTTTGATTTCAGGAAGTAGTCGCTACAGACTTGTTTTTTGAAAATCTATTTTTAACCGTGGCGGCCATCTTGAATTTCCGGCCGACCTGAAATTTTGCTAAGATCAATAAGACATTAAGAGCAACATTCCTGTGAAGTTTCATGAAAGTCCGTCAAGTAGTTTCAGAGAAGTATTCGCTAAATGTTTTCATTATATAACTCTATGTAAACAAAAATGGCCGCTGGCAGCCATGTTTAACGTCAAATCAAAACGATTTTCGACAAGGACCAACATCATGTCATACTGATCATTTTAGAAAAAGTCCCATATCAATATCTCTTATTGTTTTGAAGAAGTAGTCGCTACAAACTTATTTATTTTAAATCTATTTTTAGCTGTGGCGGCCATCTTGAATTTCCGGCCGACCTGAAATTTTTCTAGGATCAACTAGACATCAAGAGCAACATTCCTGTGAAGTTTCATGAACATCCGTCAAGTAGTTTCAGAGAAGTAGTCGCTACAAGTTTTTACTATATAACTCTATGTAACCAAAGATGGCCACTGGCAGCCATGTTTAACGTCGAATCAAAATAATTTTCCACAAGGATCTACATCATGTCATGCTGATCATTTTAGAAAAAGTCCCATATCAATATCACTTATAGTTTTCAAGAAGTAGTCTCTACAAACTTATTTTTTACAAATCTATTTTTAGCTGTGACGGCCATCTTGAATTTCTGGCCGACCTGAAATTTTTCTAGAATCAATAAGACATCAAGAGCAACATTCCTGTGAGGTTTCATGACAATCCGCCAAGTAGTTTCAGAGGAGTAGTCGCTACAAGTTTTTACTATATAACTCTATGTAACCAAAGATGGCCACTGGCAGCCATGTTTAACGTCGAATCAAAATAATTTTCCACAAGGATCTACATCATGTCATGCTGATCATTTTAGAAAAAGTCCCATATCAATATCACTTATGGTTTTCAAGAAGTAGTCGCTACAAACTTATTTTTTAAAAATCTATTTTTAGCTGTGACGGCCATCTTGAATTTCCGGCCGACCTGAAATTTTTCTAGGATCAATTAGACATCAAGAGCAACATTCCTGTAAAGTTTCATGACAATCCGTCAAGTAGTTTCAGAGAAGTAGTTGCTACAAGTTTTTACTATATAACTCTTTGTAAACAGAGATGGCCGCTGGCAGCCACGTTTAACGTCAAATCAAAACGATTTTTGATAAGGACCAACATCATGTCATGCTGATCATTTTAGAAAAAGTCCCATATCAATATCACTTATAGTTTTCAAGAAGTAGTCGCTACAAACTTGTATTTTGAAAATATATTTTTAGCCGTGGCGGCCATCTTGAATTTCCGGCCGACCTGAAATTTTGCTAGGATCATTTAGACATCAAGAGCAACATTCCTGTGAAGTTTCATGAAAATCCGTCAAGTAGTTTCAGAGGAGTAGTCGCTACAAGTTTTCATTATATAACTCTATGTAAACAAAGATGGCCGCTGGCAGCCATGTTTAACGTCAAATCAAAACGATTTTCGACAAGGATCAACATCATGTCATGCTGATCATTTTAGAAAAAGTCCCATATCAATATCACTTATAGTTTTCAAGAAGTAGTCGCTACAAACTTGAATTTAAAAAATCTATTTTTAGCTTTGGCGGCCATCTTGGATTTCACATCAACATGAATTTTTGCTAGGATCAACTAGACTTCATGGGCAACATTTCTGTTTAGTTTTATGAATATCCATCCAGTAGTTTCAGAGGAGTAGTCGCTACAAATAAAAGTTAACGGACGGACAGACGGACGGACGGACGGACAGACGGACAGACGGACGGACGACGGACGCCGCACCACGGCATTAGCTCTGCTGATCTCTGATCAGTAGAGCTAAAAATGGGTATTTTATTTTAGAATTGGGAAAAAACAACTATATTTGGCATTGGGAACGGGTCCGATAGTCGGACCCGTGAGAATAGTAGAAAAAGGCCTGTTGTAGCAGCGAATACGAGCTCAATAATGTCAAAAATACCGCTAAAATCAAAATTGATACTAGCTGAACGCTACCAAGTCGAGTTTGAATGATAAGGAATAATATTTTACCTTTTACACAATCTTCATTTTTTCATAGTATCCTATTTTAGGGGGGTAGGGGAAAGATTTAGTGGTTTCATGCCTACCAAACCTGTTGCCATGCAGATTTAATTGATGTAAACATGTTGCACACTTGCAACGCTACATGTTGATACCAAAAAAACATAGTTCAATTGCAAACACTTCACAAACACGTCATTTTAAACACGACAAAAAATGAAACTCAAAATTACGGCTTTTATAAACAAAACTGGACTAAAAACGCTCAAAACGTATGTAAAAAGCTATCGAAAACTTATTTCTGAGCCTATTTTACTAATTGTTATCGGAAAAGTGTCCCTAGGTACGAATCTGAACGAGTCCTAATTACTGCACGTATCCCTTATAGGTATTATACCACTAATTATTTTCCCCATAGACACCAATGTTAAAGTGTCACATATTAATGATTTGCTGCAGATTCAACTCAAGTATGGATAATGCAGCAGTGTAATGTTCATATATAGAAAACTAATTTTCCACTTGAAAAATCACCGGAAAAGGTGGGGTCACAAGACATGAAGAAAGTTCTTGTTTGTTTACTAAACAGGTCAAGGGTACAGCTGTTTTCATCGACGGACTGTTTTCATTGCTCACATAGTGTAAGCATAGAGTCGTAATTAGTGGTGGTAAACCTCTACAACAACAACAATATTCTGCTGAACTTCTCTCCAGTATTTTGTCTCCATTGGACCAATAATAGACGCCAGAACTAATTAATAGCAGTTGGGAACTACGCTTGTTGTTCAGCCACACCTGTTCTGATTCACCGACACTTGGGCCAAATCCGCTTGCAGTCGCTGACTTTACGAACAGCGACCTGATGTCTGTTTGTTTACCCGCCATGTTTACGGTGTTGATATAAAAAAAAAACAGTCTGACTGGTTAGTGATATATTGCATCACACTCCAATTGATTTTAGCGTGAATTGAATCACAGTCTATATGACGCGTGGGTTACCTGGTAACAAACAAACACCTGTTAATCTGGGTCCTGCAAACGACAATACGGAACAAAATTACGCGTCTAAAATGATCCAGTTTTGAAATCTTGCAAATATTGCAACATCGTGTTTGAACGATAGTTTAACTTAATTTTATAGTGCAAAAAGTCACTC